>JAVJIF010022888.1:0-30825 GCA_038442645.1 Agave tequilana | reverse complement strand
AGATAAGTTGAGAAACATATGCCAATGTAAGAGGCTCAGTGGAGTTGGATGGGATGATGCAAACTAAGACCATCACATTACATGGAAAGACTTGTGATGAATGTTGCGATATGTGATTTGTGTAAAATCATATATTAAGTACACTATTGAGCTATATATGTAATTGATTTATCTCTTTGTAGGCACATCGGGACACTCAATATTTCAACAAACTAATTGAGAACTATGAGGAGCTTCAGATAATTTGTGGGGAGAATATGGCCACCGGAGAGTTCATGATGACTAGCTATGACACGGAGGAAATGAACCGGAGCCCCTCAATCTCAATGATGATGATGTCCCTATTGAGATCCCAACCCTAAATGTAAATGTTAGTGTTGTTCGTTCTCAGAAGGTCAAGGTCGTCAGTAAGAGCCGAGGCCAAGGCAGCAGAGAGAGGATTCTCCAACGGTGCTTGTGGAAGAACTAAAGGAGGTTTCGATAATATAGCTGATGCCATTGACGCTAACCGACAAAGCAAGTGACTTAAGAAGTTGTCGAAAATAGTGTGGGGCATGCGAGGTTTTGAAAATGGGGGATCTCAACTTGGTATTCAACGAGATCTACAAGAATGAGCTTGATGCAAGGGCTTTTATGGTGAAGCCCAAAGAGATTCAGAGGATGGACGTAATCGTGATTATACATAAACATCATCATGCCGCTAACATGGTTTGGCGGGCGAGGGAAATGTGAATAGAGTGACGGATGGTGTTTCCTAAGGCGATGACACAACGTAGATTTCTAAGTCTTGTCATTTTGGGTTTTTGATCACTGTTTGCCAATTTGGATTTTTTAACACGATGAGACTTGACATTTAAGAATGTCCGTGTTGAGTGATCATGGTCTTTTTTTTATGATGTGCATGTATTGTATATACACATATAGTGACACTTGTATAGGTTCATGCTCCTACTTCTTGGCTATTGTTTTGGAAGTTTGATTTCCTTATGATTACTCTATTGCTTTTACAGATGTAAGCGAGGAATAGAAACGGGCAGCGATGATATGGTGCTTAGTCTGTAGTGACTATATTTGCTTTATCAAATGTTATTGTATGTATTAGGAGCTAGATATGATAGGTTGCAACCCCTTTGAGTAATAGAGGCCAACAATAGCAACCATTCTTAAAAGTTATGGAGACAACCTAAGCAATTCACTCCGTATATTGCACAGCATTTATGATGATCTTGCGCCTATTCTGAGCCCTATGTCGCCCAAGCACAACAACTCTGCATATACTCAGATTAAGTGGGAACAGCGTTGAAGGAGTACTCACAGTATCATCTCATTTAACAACAGAAAGTAATATTATGTGAGTGTATTATTGCTTCTTTGTATTAATCCACACACACAAACACATACACAGACGCGCGCACACTTACACACTTAAGGCGTGTTTGGTTTGGGACGGAAGTAGGGAAAAGCAAAAGTGAGAAAACTCATTTCCCACTTCCGGTGTTTGTTTGAAACCGGAAAAGGAAAATGGAAAAACCTTTTTTTCTCTTTTCTTTTTTCTTTTCCCTTTACACCTCTCTTTTACACTTCCCTTTTACACTATCATTTTCTCACTTGTACTGTGCTGCAATAAATTTTATGGTAATTTAAATCTCATTTGTAATAAGTTGTAACTCAAAACAGTTAGTTTTGTGGTCATATAAATCTCACTTGTAATCTAATTACAGTCCAAAAATTTTCATAATTAATATTTACTTTAATATTATTTCGTGGTCAATTTTTTCATTTTCACTTTCACATTACTATCTAAAAATCAAAAAATACAATATACTTTTCACTTTCACTTTTACATTACGACCAAATACCGAAAAACTTACTTGCACAAATCTCAATTTCCTAATTTTTTTCTCACTTTTTCCTCCCTATTTTTCACTTACATCTTTTTCTCCCACTTACGGCAAACCAAACACCAAACAGACCCTCACACATAGACACACACACAAAGATACCACTTGCACACACACTCTTACACACACACACTTACACAGACACACACATGCACAGAAACACACAAACACGCGCGCGCGCATGCACAAAAAACACACACTCCCATACACACACATGCACGCACGCATATAGACACACAAACAGACCCACACACACTCACAGACATGCACAGGAAAAAAACACACCCATACACACACACCCCCCCATACACACACACACACACGCTCGCGCACACAGACGCATACATGCATAGAACCCCCCCCCCCCCCCCACACACACACACAACCCCCATACACACCTGCACGCGCGCACACGCGCACACAGACACATGCACAAACCCCACAACACACATATACATGCACTAGGACAAAAAAATATTATACACACACTTACAAACACACACAGACACAAACTCTCACTCACACACAAAGACACACTCACAGACACAACCCAAACACACACACGCACAAGCAAATCCCCCCCCAAAAAAAACAGAAAAAAAGTGCGCGCACACACACTCACACACACCCAAACATACACACAAACAAACTCACACTCACACGCGCACACATTCACAGAAACACACGCACGCACCCGAAATACGCACACACACATCCCCCCCCCCCAAAAAAAAAAAAAATATTGTATTTTCAGGTATGAAAGATGGTTTGAAAGATGTAAATTCAGTTTGGGAAAATTGGAGACAGGTTTCTTGTGAATTGGATTTAAATTTGTTGTGAAAATATATAGGTTACAGTTATTTGAATTGAATACATCTTGTTTGTGACCATTCATACAGCTTGTTTGTTAGTATTCATTGTTTGTGAGTATTCATTGTGTGTGACTATTATGCAAGAAAAAACAGGCCCTATCTAGCCAAAATAAATTTGTTGAATGCGAGGGGTTAGCTCACCGGGGGTAAGCATAATTGGCCCTCTTCCCTCTTCAAAATGCAACCAAACACACTTCGGAAGAATGAAGATAAGGAAGAGAGTTTTTCCCTCTTCCATTTTTTGCAAAACAAACAAAAAAAAGGGGAAGAGGGAAGTTGCCTCTTCCACTGGCCACTTCCCTCTTCCCTCTCTTCTTAACAGGCCCTAATTCCAATAGGTTCAATAGGTAGGAATTAGCTCCAAGTCCTCATGGGAGGAGCCTAGTCTGGCTCTATATAGATATGTATATATCATTAATGTGCTTTAAACATCCAACACTGCATGTTCTCATACAAACATGCATATTATGTCATGCCCCACACTATGTACATGTACGTATGTGTATATACACATACAAACCAAAAGGATTTTTATTCTAGAGTTTTCTTCTATGTCCTAAGGAAGCAACTGAAAGATTAATATCTTTGTTCGATCACTCGATCATAAATAAGCTCTTATAACATTAGTAAAAATATTCCAGGAATTGATAAAACGATTCAAGCAAACCTACCTTACACAACTTAGTAGCAAGATAATCAATACACAAAAGGAAGTAAAGAAGGATTTTACACATGGTCTGAAGATTAACAAAAAGTAGTAAGAAGAATTGGCAAAGGTGCAACTCATGTACTAATCACTGAGACATTCAATATGATCATTCGCGCCAAACCTTCAATTTTAATAAAAGGAGGCATTCTAGACAACACATAGGATTGTAGCTATACTGATTGGAACATGAAAATAAATTGGACATGAAATAGGGATGGATGGCAGTCAATGCAGTTTAAAAAGAAAGTTCAGTTAAAATATGGTTTAGTTACATTCTTGAGCCTCAAACTAACAGCTTAAGCTATTAGGTCAAGCGGTGCTCAATAATCTCCAAGAGACTAGAGCACTAAAAGTTACCTAAGATCAGGAGACATAAATTCAGCAGAAATTATATTCTCTCTTCAAATGGAAAAGAAATAGTTCCCTAGCAAGCTTGGTTACTGGACACAAACTTAGTTATGAATCTGCAGCACTTATGAGCAATCTCTGAACTGGGATGCAGCACTTACTGCACATAAAATAGTTCCCTAGCAAGCGATCTCTGAACTGGGATATAGCCTGATATGGTTGATCCAGTAGCCATACAGTGGAAGATGATTTGTTAAGCAGCAGCACGCCTAATAAGTATCACCATAATCTTTTAAGACTTTTCCCATAAAATATGGGATATGCTATGTAGTGTGACACCATATTAGGAAGGCTTAATTAAGAGCAAGAATATACGACCAGACAGTTTACACGAAATCAGCTATGTCTTGAAAATAACTGATAGGGACTTAGATCAGCATCAGTTATGTCAGAAGGTAAGAAAGTATAATATAATATCTATGCTATTTAAGTTCATACAAGGCAAGAACAATCCCTTAATCTCTAACTATGAAGAGTCTTCAAGATGGTGGGTGATGAAAGGATTTGCTACAACACAATCCGTTTTTCAGGCATGAGATAAGCCAAAGAACTGAATGAAAATACATCCTTGAGAATGAAAATACATTGTCAATAGACGCTTTTCGAAGAGAAATTTTCTACTGGTTATGATTAGCAATTCTTATATCTTCAATTTGCACTAAACTTGACTTTCTTTGTTAAAATATATACACATATACAACGGGTATAGACTTATGCTCAACAACAGGGTTAATTACAACATAAATAACAACGTACAGAGCAACTGCAATAGACAAAATTGTGTGTCCATATTTAATGCATGTATACATACATATGTAGTATGTGTGTCTGTGCATGTATTTTTATGAATACATTTGTTTGTGTATGAAATGGGACAAAAACCAATATGAATCAAACACCAAGAGGAAAAAGCCACATGGAATGGATGCTAAGGGCTCAATTGCATGGTTCCCATCAAAGAAGTTTCAGGCTGGGACGGGATTTAAAAAAATGGCCAACAACATTCTTCAACTAATAAGTGAGTTTGCCAAGAAGGAATGTCAATTGAATCAATAACAAGCTGAAATAGCAAGGTATATCAAAAAGACCCAAGTGCTGATAAACAATATGAGCAACAACTTGATGAGCTCAGCCACTTAACTAGAGTCGGTTTTCATGCAATCTGCACAGCACATCAAATGAAAAATGAAGGTGGTGCCATGGTTCAAAGACTCGGCCGAGTCGGAGACGAGTCGGCCGAGTCGTATCCGTCTCGGCCCACTCCGAGACGAGTCCGAGTCACGAGTCGGTCGACTTAACTCAGAGGAGACTGACTAGGCCGATAATCGGAATTGACTCGGTCGATTCGGCATTATGATGATAATTTTGTGCCTCATCGCAATTCAATATGGAAATAACTACATTAGCATGTATTTATAAATGTAGTTTGTTCAATTTACTATATTGTGCATGTATTTTGATATGCCTCTACCGACGACGCGTGTATTTATACTTTCGCTTTATGTTTAGTGTGCTAGGTGATATATTTTGGACATGTGATACATGAATGTGGATGTCTACATTTTTTTAAGATTTATCGTGATTTTTTCAGAATTTTTTAGCTTTCTATGTAGCGTTTTGCGCGTATCGCCCGATACCGATCCGAGTCACCGAGACCGATCCGTCTCAGTGCCCGCCGAGTTGGCGGCCGAGACCGCGACTGTGAACCATGGGTGGTGCGGTCCTATGTCAGGACAAGCTGCTAGATGACCCCATATTAAATTAACAATATTGCATGGCAGTCTACCACAGTCGTGGAGCAGGCTATACTATACAAGCCCTTTACTCTGTCAAGAGGTCAAGGTCTGCTGTAAAGCTGGTCAGCAACAGCTTATTATTAAAATTCCAGAAATATGTGCAGCAACAGCAATATAGCTCCTTTAAAAGTCAGAATTTTAGTTTCGCTTGTTATTCAAAATAAACTTCTGACTCTGGATAATTTGGGTAAAAAGAATATTGTTGTTCGCTCTAATTGTGTATTTTGAAACAACAGTTGTGAATTTGCATATCATATTGTCATATCATGCCCTGATTTAGCAGTTATTTGGGATTTTTGTGAGAGTTGTAAGAGAGAGCCTAAACCTATTTATTGTCAGTGGACGAGTTGGAGGAAGAAACATGTTAAAAGGAGAAATTGTATGTAACAGGATATGGTGATGATGGCTACTGTGGATTATTTGGAAAGAAAGGAATGATAGAATTTTTAGTCATAGCTATATCTAATCTTGACTTGATAGTTGATTCTATACATCATTTGGTAGAATTTTGGGCAGGTAATATTTCCCATCCTCTGAAGCACAAAGTGGAAGTCTCAGTGCTTTCCCTTCCTCATAAAAAGGTAGAGGAGCTACTGATGGGCTCTGGGCGTGTGCTTCCTCTTGCAATGGTGCTATAGCACCAACTGAAGTTCGGGATCCTAGGAATGTTAATGGTATTTCAATTGGGGACGCTCTTGATGCTATTCAGCTCACTTGAATATGCACGGATTTTAGGGTTGTTTGTGGCTAAGTTTGTATTTTGGTGATGTTTGATGTTTTAGACTTTGGAGGTTTATGTTTTGGTATTTGTTGCTGCCTCTATGGCTTTTTCAGGATATGTTTTGTAATATGTTTAAACTCTATATGTGTGTGTATGAGATAGACTTGTGTCATTCCGGAAGGATTCGAGGCCAGAACCTTCCCACTAAAATACCAACATCCGACATTTGAATACAAGATCTACTCCGTTAAAGTTGATGGATATTATTTCAAGTATCTATAAACCAAAAATCAAGTGTTTTGAATACTTTTTGCCCATGCATCAAGTAGGGAAAAACGAATGGCCTAAATAATGAGTTGGTAAGATTAACGGTGTAGAACATTTGAAACCTAACAAAAATTATTCAAAAATGGCCGGATCGTGAATTTGTATGTCTAAAGACATAGATCTAACCAACTCATTACTTTCGGCCGTCCATTTTGCGCCGATGGATGGATGGGCAAAAAGTATTCAAAACATTTGATTTTTGTTTATAGATGCTTGAAATAATATAAATCAACTTCAACGGAGTGGATCTTGTATTCTAATGTTGGAGTGTTTGTATTTGAGTGGGAAGGATTCGAGCTCGAACCCTTTCGGAATGACACCAGTCTATCTAAATAGAGAGAGAGAGAGAAAGTATTCAAACATTTAATTTTAATTCATAAATACTTGAAATAATATAGATCAACTTCACGGAGTGGATCTTGTATTTAGATGTCAGAGGGTAGTATTTGAGTGGGAATCCGGAATGACACAAGTCTCTCTCTCCTTCCGGAATGACACAAGTCTCTCTCTCTCTCTCTCTCTCTCTCTCTCTCTCTGAGAGAGAGAGAGACTTGTGTCATTCCGGAAGGATTCGAGCATGAATCCTTCCCACTCAAATACAACCCTGCAACATCCAAATGCAAGATCCATTCGTTTGAGTTGATCTACATTATTTCAAGTAATTAAAAATCAAAAATCATGTATTTTGATTATTTTTTATCCATCCATCAAGTATACGCAAAATGGACGGCCGAAAATAGTATATTGCTTAGATCTACGCGTTAGACATACAAATTCTCAGTCCAACCATTTCATCATGATCTAAACACTTAAAAGCCCTCACACACCAATTTTTTTAAAAATTTCAAATATTCTACACCGTTAAACTAACCAACTCACTATTTCAACCGTCCATTTTGCGCCTACTTGATGGATGGGTAAAAAGTATTCAAAATACATGTTTTTTATTTTTAGTTACTTAAAATAATGTAGATCAATTTCAACGGAGTGGATCTTGCATTTGAATGTCGTATAGTTGTATTTGAGTGAGAAAGATTCGGCCTTGAATCCTTCCGGAATGACACAAGTGTGTGTGTGTGTGGTGTGTTTTGTATTTGTTGGCATTGGGTGGGATGGGGTGGGAGGGTGGGGGCTTGGGGGGTGGTTGAGTTGTTAGCACCTTGGAAGAACCATCACAATGATGTTTACAATGTTACGATCAAAGCCAAAGCCAGTATAAAAATAAAAAAAGATTAAGCCAAAAAGAACCACAAATACCCAGATGCAATGGTGACAAGCATGATGACCATAAGACATGTTGCTTCTCATACAGGGATTCACCATTGACGTAAGGTTTTATGCAAAACAAAAGTTAAACGAAATGAATAAACTATGACAGCATGGGATAGAAGCATATACTACACACATGAAGGGAGGGAAATGGGCAATGACATATAGGGCAACCTAAACAAAAGAAAACAAAACTAATCAAAGGGATGTCAAGGAAAAGATCAAAAACAAACCCAAAAAAAAAAGTAGATATACAGATGTTAGTATGTTACTAAAAGTACCTTGATTGGTGATCATGTGCATTTCCCATTGCATGATTGAAAATGTGTCGTAAGGCAAAGGGCACCACCCCTGGTTCCCTAGGAGATCCAAACATTGTGTGCGTCTTTCCAGACCCTGTGGGTCCCATGGCTGCCAAAAGAGAACTCTTTCCCCCCATGAAATCCATCAGTAAAGGTTCCATGACTCTCTCGTAAATTTCTTCCTACGGACAAAAGATACCATCATGAAATCTCTAACAGTCATATATGCATGAAATAAAAGTAATGGTTGTATATTAAACCAACAAATAAGCATGAGTATTTATTGACTGTATGGAACTCCAATAATTCACCCTATGGACAATTTCTCAAGACCATTGTGCTAACCCAAGATCGTTAGTTCCTCTATCAAATACAACTAGGATAATTGCTATAACCAATATAGTGAAACTAAACAATATTTGTTCCAATCAAACATGTTGAAATTAAAAAAGCAGCACCAATATGATCCAACTTGCCCAGATAAGTAATAACAAAAACTTAATTTATCAGGCTCGTCTTTTAAGATGTAAGAAAGCATACCAGTTAGCATATAGAATTAGTGAGTGGGGTTATTTATCCTTTGTACCTATCATTAACTAGCCCTTATTTCCTTCTCATTCTAGGAAGCCATCATCCTTAGCATCTCCATTTTAGCTTCAACAGTACTTCTACCATTTCACGCACATAATATCAGCAGCCAGTTAATACATTTTTGCCCGCCATTATATTTATGTTATCGTATGTCTTTTGTACGCATTTATGATGGTATTTGTTGAGGAATGAGGAATAATCATGATGCACTCTTAGAACAACTTGATACTTCCACTATCTGCTTTCGATATTTACTCTTTGATGAAGCATAGTGGAAAGTTCCTAATTTCACTCAGGCATCCAATAATATTATGTCCTGACATATGGTAATTAAATGCCCTTGTTTGAGCTAGATAGTTTCAAAATACAATTTATTCGAGATGAATTATTATGAAAGGACAAGAAATTAGCATGTGGTGCAAATACCCTGGTACTATATTAGAAACAGATCAAACTTCTATAGTGCACATCTCATGCCAAGGAATTTTGCAACACATACCCATTGTGTTTTTTTTCCCCTTTCTGAGGACCTCTTAACAAAATTTCAGGCTCCATGACTTGGTGATGACTGATGAGCCATACAAATCATTCAGCCTCAATAGAACAAGCAAATTGAAATAAAAATGAGATGAATCAGCACAAAATCGGAAGAACAATGATTCACCTGAGATGATTCAGGCGGAAAAACAAAAGAGAACCCCTCGTATAACTCGCTCTTGCTGCGCTTGCTATCGAACACCGAGGGCGGGGCCGAGAGAGTGACGGAGCTCGAATCATTGACGACTAAGCACGCCTTGCTGTCTTTACTCTTCCGTCCCTTTGGCGACGGGGCTTGGGCTTTCCTCTGGGTTTTGCCTTCGGATTCTTAGCAGGTTTGGGTCGGATCTCGAGGGGGCGGACCCGAAGGAAGACCTTGAGGTTCTCGGGTCCATTGGAGGAGGAGGGTTTCTTGGCGGGCTGGGGATCGAGCTGGAGGAGCTCGTCGAGGGGAAGGGGGTGATACCGCCGACGGCGGCGGCGGCGGCGGTGAAGGAGGATGACGTGCAGGGAACTGGATCGTTGATTGAGGGGGTCTGCTTCGCTCTGCGAGGTGGATTTCGCCGGACGGTGGTAACGGGGCGAGGGGATTGGAGATCCATTTGGGGATTTGGTTTTTCCAAGTTCTATGTTTGTCACATTCGATTTGGGGATTTAGGTTTTTTTCAGGCCCGTTTCAAAGTTTTCTAGAAGAAGGAATGGGCGGGAAATGGCAGGGGCACCACCGTAATTACGTTAAGGGAGCCCCTCATGGGAGACATTTGCTAAGCATTGAGAGGAGTGCGACTATTCACATCCTTCACAAAATTACTTCATTTTCACATTTTAAGAATATAAGTTGTAGGGTAGTTTTAATTTTAAATAAAAAAATAAAATAGATAATGATTAATTTTAATATTATAATTAGAGTAATTTCTATTTTTAAACATAAACAAATAATTGTTGAATACACTCGTTCAAATCCTACATCTAGGGTCTGTTTGGTTGTCGTAACTGGCCGTAATTCGTAGTTGTATTTGGTAAAGTCTTTACAATTGTAAATGAGTTACATGTATGTAAATTTTACGGTGTTTGGTTGGTAATATAAAATTGTAAAGTGGGAAAGTGTATTGTACTTTACGGTGTTTGGTTGTCGTAATGTATAAGTCGTAAGTGAAAAAGTTGACCACAAAATTAACTATTGGTGATTTTAAAAGTTTTAATACTGCAAATAAATATTAAAAAAGTTAAATATTAAAACTTTTTAATATTAATATAAAAAAATATTATAAATTTGTATGACCACAAAATTAACTGTAAATGGGCTGTAAGTGAGTGGTAACTGGGTTGCAAGTGAGTGTTAGTTGAGTTACGTAAGTCTTTTACAAATTACAGTCCAAACAAACGCTGTAGTTGTAACTGGGTAGTAAGTCATTTACGAATTACGGAGTTTTACGCGAAACAAACGGCCCCCTAATCAATCGTAATTTTTTATTATTTTTTAAATATATACTTCTTCTCTATCTATAAAAATCCTAAAAATTTTCTCGGCGTTTATACCATCAAAAAAATTTCATATTGATAGCCATGGACAAATAAATAATATCATAGGAGAATTACAACGGTCAAAAAGTAAGTTTCCCTTGTAATTTATTAAATTAAATTATTTACCCCCTTTTTGGTTGGTTTTGTATTACTAATTCATCATTAAAACTTTGCAGCTGTCTTATTACACTATCATGCCACAAAATAAAAACATGTCTCTCTTCCTTTCAATTGGAGATTTATTATGCTTAATTTTTATTTTTTTTTAAATTGTTGGGTAGAAATTAAATATCTATGATCTTAGCAATTAAACTTATATATTTATTGTAGATGCAGCACATTATAGATTATAACCTCCCAGTCAATAGAGCTTAGACTTTTCTTATAATATTTTTTTAAAAATGATGTATTTTAAAAATTTGAACAGGTTGATAAATAAAATTAACTAAAATAATTTAGTGATACAACTAAATACAATACACATGTGACATAATATTAAACAAATTGTTATTCATAATACAAGCCTTTTCTTCCCCAGGAAAAAAATATATGCATGAAATATAATATGTATAACAGTTTGCTAACAAACAAACTAACGCAAACTTTAATATATGTAACGTCATACACAATGAAGGATGTCGATTGGTTTGATAAGTCATATTTTTTAATTAAAGTTGAGCTAAAAAATATTATTTTAAAAATATATTATTGAAGATTTGTTATTTTTTAGCAGAGAAATCATTGAAGAGGTACTCTCAAGTTGTGTTCTCTCAATCTAAAAAAACGTAGTTGCATAATCTAAAGAAACACAGTTTCTGTCTAAAACAATAAATCTTAATTTATAGTTTTTATTATATTTTCAAAAAAAAACAAAAAGAAAGAACAAGAACACAAAATCAAAGCATATCCTAAAAACACAATAACAAACAACATTGTGTGTGTGTGTATAGTTGAGCTGGGCTACTTCAGAAGTATTAAGAATGTTACTGCTCTCACTTTGATTTGGTTGATACATCGCCCATATGTAAGATCCAAATCATTGGATGTGATCTACTAATTATAAACTAATTAGGAATAAAATTTCACAGATTTGCGTTATCATTTACCCGTTCATCAAAGTGATCTCAAAGTTAAACAGTTTTAGTTCTTTAAAAATGTAGATTTTAGTCGCTTTGATAAACGGATATATATAACGAAAATTTATGAGATTTTATTCCTAACTACTTTATAA
The DNA here is from genome assembly GCA_038442645.1 of Agave tequilana. Taxonomy (NCBI): domain Eukaryota; kingdom Viridiplantae; phylum Streptophyta; class Magnoliopsida; order Asparagales; family Asparagaceae; genus Agave; species Agave tequilana. The sequence goes on along the minus strand of JAVJIF010022888.1, from coordinate 18,637 downwards.
TTAGTAGATCACATCTAACGGTTTGGATCTTATATATGGGTGGAGTATCAACCAAATCAAAGTGGGAGTATCGATATTCTTGATACTCCGAAAGCGGGTTAGCTCAACTCTCTCCCTCTCTCTTTATACACACACAGATAGGGGTGTCACCGGATGCGGATTATCCGCAGATATCCGCATCCAAATTCGCCTCCAGCCCGGATAGGATATCATTTTTTTCACATCCGGTAATATCCGTATCCGTATCCGAAAGTTAGATGCGGATATGGTAAAAGCGATATCCTATCCATATCAGATCCGATATCCGAAAGTTAGGTGCTTGATAATAATATCCGTATGAAAGAAATTATTCTTCAATGGAATAAAGCAATAGATTTTGATATTTTGAGTTAGTGAAAAAATATAGTAAAAGTTTTCGATTCTTATAAGAGTAGCACGAGATATTTTAAGTATTTCGACATCAATCGTGACATCCGAATCAGCATTTAACACCAGAGTTCATGTAATCTATTGCTATAGAAGCTGAATGCCAATGGGTACGATGGAAGCATTGATATGTGCATAATAATATCAGAATATTTATCACATTTTATATTTTTTAAGATGAGATACAAAGTAATATAATATATCTGTTTAGTTTATCCTTAACTTTATCCAATTTTATATATCCGATTAGTATCCGCATTCGATCTGCTAATATCGGATCCATATTCGATATCCAATTTTGACAAATACGAATATCATCTTTAGCATCCATCAATATCCGTATTTGTATCCGTATCCGAATGTTCAGTGCGGATACAGGTGTGATAAAGACAATATCTGATCCGTATCTGATCCGATGGCACCCCTACACACAGAAATATGTATATCAACCGATAACTGAGAGTCTCTCTCAGTCTGCGGTGACGTGACACATATTTGTCACACCAATAAGTTGCGGCCCGCTTACTGGAATAAGTTAAATTACTAAACGCCCATCGGTAAAAGGTACTTGTCCCGCTATTATTTATTATTATTTTCCCCTATTTCTTTACGGCTCGTTATCAGATTTAGGGTTTTCTTTTCCTATCATAAAGTTATTTATGAAAAAATAGCGATTTTCGGATCAGGTTCTTCTCCCTTTTTATTTTAATGTCGACGTCAGAGCAGTCCACTTTTACTGCCAATTCTGATCACAGTTGTAAGCGATCTCTATCTCCCAATCTAAATATGGACCATATATCATCTGGTTCAACTTTCTCTCAGAATATTGAAAGTATTGAAGGGTTGAAATCTTTGCATCCTGATCAATAAGTTTTTATTTTATCAATTTTTTTCCGCAATTTTTTAAATGTAGAAGATTTTGTGTAGCGTATATGAAACTGCGACCTAGATTTCTTTACTGAACAATATAATCACTTGTACTAAAGTTTTTTTTTTCAGAAATAATTTCACAATTTTGTTAAATGCGATCTCAGTCGCACCTATTTAAATTAATATACTAAAATTTATGAACTACGATCACTAATTTAGTACACTAAATTTTAAGAACTGCGACCACGGTCAAAGTATGTATTAAGTACATTTTTCAGTTGTCAAAACTAACTCTATAACTGCGGCCAAACAGGGTCTCTCCTTCATCGCATCTACAAAATCGGCTTGAATGTGTTTTTTGAAATTTCTTATGAATTCGCACATAGGTTTTAGGTTCGACCTCATAGGACGAACCTTCAATTCTTTCTTACCTATAGATGCAGAAACATTAAAAATACTAGTATAAAATACCAGGTCGCAGTACCTTTATATGAGAGTTGAAAAGAAAAAAATTGCGACCTTGGTCGCAATAGTCTTTAATAAACTATAATACACTCCGACCAAGGTCGCACTGATATATTACATTGCGACAGTGATCGCAATTTTCTAATTAAACCAAATAATTAACCAGTGAGATCTTTTATTCTTCATACAGCGACCAGGGTCGCAGTGTAATATACTAGTGTCCAATTAATCTAATTAGTAGAATATTATACACTGCGACCAAGGTCGCACTGCAATTTTGTAATTAACCCAAATAATTTACCATGAAGGGGCCTTTGCATCATCATACTGCGATCAGGATCGCAATATTCAATCAGGTTAACTTCATTAACAGACTGCGACCATACCCCCAAAAAGGAGTAAACGAACGGCAACACTGGGACATAGTCGCAGAGTTTTAGTAAAAAAAAAAGAACCTTAACAAACGGACGTGAATAATTTTTAAAACAAATAATTATTAAAAGTCTGCGACCAAGGTCGCATAAACCTAAGACGCTAATTCAGATAACTGCGACCCAAGTCGACATAAAAGGGGATGGAAAAAAAAAAATTTGATCTTGGTTGCTGTGTTAAAAAATTTTAAAATTTAATAAAAATTCTCTAAAATAAAACTCTTTATCTTAAACTATAAACTTGATTTAAAGTTTCTATATAAAAAAAAACAGTTTTAAACCGCATAAATATACTTATTTTTTATGCTTACCTCTTTAAATCAAAAAAGCGAATCTTTCTCTTATTTGCGACCATGGTCGCAAGTTTTTAAAAAAAATATATTTAACTATTTTTAAAAAAAATCAAAAAACTTGACAATTTAAAAAAAAATCAAACAATTTTCTTAAAAATACAGTTCATCAGACACTTTTTATTTAAGTTAAGTTAAAATAGGAATATTTTCGAAAAAAAGTAAAAAGGGAATCAAAACTGAAAAAAAATATAAATATTAAAATTTACAAACCCTAAAAAAATTTTGGGGTTTCCCATTAACTTTTTCCGCGGATTTCTTTGGCGCCATCTTAGCAGATATTTTTAAAAAAAAAACTAATTTTTGAACAAAAAAGATCGAAAAAATTGAGAAACAATAGCACTAATTTTTTCGGATTGATCAACTGATAATTTCAGATCTGTAAATTTTTTTGAAAGGAAAAGTTTTACGTATAGTAAAAAATTGTGAGGAAAAATATTTTCATCAAAGCGATTGTTGAAGTGACTGATACTAACTCGGGTGGGAATTTTTAGTTTTTGTCCGCCAAAATTAATGTCAAATTCGTGGCTATTATGTTGCAACGTCCCGCCGGCTGAGAAACTCTCTCAGATGTCGGCTGAGGTACAGTAACCTCACACATACACACACATATAAGAAACATTACTTAAATGGTATTTTATGTTGATTATGGATATTTGATAATATTTTTGTTCTCATGTATTCCCTAAGGATGAGAATGGAAAGTTCAATGAGTTGCCTGTGATCCATAAATTGATTTCTCAAATGTACTTCTCTTACTTCTGTATAATTCTAAATTGTCTTTAAGTATAATATAAAGATCGTATTTATTATTTCAATTAAACAAAATGTGAGGAGTTAGTCATTAAACCATAAGAAAAAACTGAAAAAGTGACATTTTGTACTGTTTGACTCATATGATAAGACAACTGCAATAATAACTCAAAAGAGTAAGATCGTTAAATAACACCTTGTTATTCGGGAGGAACTTTACAAAAAAGAAAGCTGCCTCTAAACTGTAAATTTCTCTGCTCAACAAATTTTTCAAGAAAAGGAACCCACATGGGGTGCGTCATGGATCAAATGAAACACAAGAGATCAATGAATACAAAATGTCCAAATTGTAATTAAGAATGTTGAAAGGCATAGATAGAGAATTGAGAGAGAGGTAGAGAGTTTTCTAATGAGAGGGATGACAGAATTGGTATTTTAAAATTTTAATTAACTTAAGTTGTGAATGATAGTTGGAAAAAGCGAGGGGGTGTGTTTAGAATTTTTATAGATGTGAGTGTATTAAGCAATTCTGTCAGTGTGAATAGCCGCACTCCATTGAGAGGGGCATCAAAAGGTGCACCACCAGCCCGAGCTTTCAAGGAATGTTCAATCGGAGGTCCGTCTGGTTGCTCAGAAACACGAGAGACCTCCATCTCTAGGCATCCGCACTGGGTGTCAAGAGCAACCTTCTCGGAATCAGTCACCTTCTTCAAAATGGAGCCTTTCTTCAACTTCTGCATTCTTCCTCGCCTTCTTCTCGTTGGATCCATAAGAAAGACCCTGAAACTCCTACGGATTATGAGCATGAGTGAAGAAAGTTGCAGAAAGGTGAGAGGCAGAATTGATGCTTGCCTCGTGGGGACATTACGTTGAAAAAACCGACTCCAATCTCTTCTTTATCGGTGGGCTGGCCCGAGTAAGCGATTTCTTTACCCCCCACTCTCCTTCACAGGGAAGCCGCAACTAGAGCTTGGTCCTCCTCCTCTTCGAGCAGAACTTCATTTTCATCAGTTTTTCTCCTGGTAACACTAGAAGTCGACCCTGTTGCACCCCTGACGGAGGGAGGGCACGACAGGCCTATTAGGTCCAACAGTTAACTTTAATTGCGCTTGTCATGTTCGATCTCATACAACGCCTTGGCTCGCTTTTCGGAATTCGTCGAAACCAACTCGCCTCCTTGGGTAACAGCTCCCGTACCCCAAGCTTTCAAAATGTTCCCTTCCTCGGTGACTTTCCAAGGTCCAGATACCCGAACGACATAAACTTCCACTTGAGTACCACCATTTGGAAGGTTAACAATTAATTTATGTTGACCTCCCCACGGAATGAAGAATTAGGCCTCATATGAGAACCTTTGCATCGAGTTAGCAAGTTGCAAAATCCTCAAGACGATAAGATCCACACAGAGGGCCTCAAAACTTAGATTCATTCGCCATGCACTGGATGTCAACTGGGTTAGAGCGACATTATAGTAAGCCAGCACCTGGCAGACAAAATCGGTGAGAGGAAGGTGCATCCTCAGAACCAACACCTGAGGATGGAAATACACGCCTCCTTCAGGAGGAAAAACCTTGACATTCATCTCAGAATTACACCACTCCACTACAGTGTCGGGGGGGGGGAGGATAACAATACTTCTCAGATACTCGATCACTTCCTCTTGATCACGGAGGACAGTCAGCGCAGGGTTGAAGTCATCGCCTCTCTCGTTCTGAAGTGATATCTTCCTCTTCTCGTCAGCAATGACAACTTTTCTTTGGCTTGCATTTTCTAGATCTGATTGAGAGAGAATCAGAGGACGAAGGACTAATTCGTAAATTTTAGGGAAGGAGAGCGGAAATTTAGGGCAATTTTAGAGTTAGGATTTTCAAAAGAGAAACCCCAAAATTTCCACTAATTTATACGCTTGAAAACAACATCATCATAATGATGACCCCAAGTTTGAATGGAGGCGTTGTCGTGTCCCCACGATTCAGATCGAATCGTTGCACATATCTGAACATGAGCTAGCAGTCCAAACGATGGTTAAATCTCCATTGCTCATGCTGACCAGATACAAGATTTGACAGCTAGTCATATGGATCAAAAGTAGCATTAAATGTGCAAGATATGAAGGAATACATTTTTTGCTTTCTCTGTTCATAAAATGACAAGTCTAACTCCAGTGACCGGAGGATCAAGTCGGTTACACTTTCCTACTTTTTGATCGAAGGTTTCGAAAAGGGGAGAAGCGGGGGGCATCTGTAGTGGTCGAACAAGATCATGACACGTGTTTTGCTACGTCAGAAACATCTCAAGTGACCAAATAAACTCGACGTGCCAACATGCCCAGTATGGGTCCAAGGAGAAAGCCTCAGGTCTTACCACGAATCCACACTCATCCTGAGGATAAATATAATATAAAACATCTGATGATTATTTTCCTCCTACATCCAACTCTTGAACAATAAATATATGCCTTTAAAGTTCATATTGTAATGAATATTTTACTTTTATAATATCATGTACATCATATTATTTGCCTTAGCAGCGGATCAGCATGTTCATGGTACCTCTCCTTTTCAAGAGTGGAGATTCTGGATTCAATCCCTACATTCGAACAGAGAATTTGACGGCGTGGGTTGAAAGGAAGTGGGCGGAAGTAAGAAAATGAGAAAGTATAATTGCTCACTTCCCTATCTATTCAGACACTGAAAAAGTAAAAGAAGGAAATCCTTTTCTTTTTTATTTTTCTTTTACGCAACCATTTCTTAACTTCTAGAGTGCTACAGTTAATTTTGTGATCATGTAAATCTTATTTGTAATAAGTTGTAGTATAAAAACAGTTAATTTTTTGGTCATGTAAATTTCACTTGCATTCTAATTACAATACATTTTTTTTAATTAATTTTATTTTAATATCATTTTGTGGTCAAATTTTTTACTTCTACTTCCACATTACCATCCAAGCACCGGAAAAAACATAAAATTTTTCAAACCATACTTCCCAACAACATCTAAACACAAAAAACTTACTAACTAATTCTCAAGCTCTAAAAGAACTATTACCGCTTTCTCACTTTCACTCTTAACCAAACAGACCCGTGATGGGTGTATATGCACAAGTTGAAGGGTAACCTGCATCTTGTTTCTAAAAATACGATTTACTATACTTTTCAAAAATTTCTAGCTTCGCCAAATCAAAGAAACCCTTTTGTTTGGCATGAATACCTCATGTTCTAAGTTGAAATATTTGACCCTCAATCACAGACATAATTGCTAATACCTATATCTTACACCATAAAATTCAAATCATAGTTACCGCATAGAAACATGAAGGCAAAATACAAGACGTAATGCAACCACAAAAATATACAGTCCCGAAAAAAAGGAGACCTTCGTGTGTCTAATAATCCTAAATTTCGTGCATGTCTAGGATAAAAGTATCACAAACTTTTCAAGTAAATTTAGAAATTTATCTAAATTTGCAAGAAGTAAATATTAGAATAAAATAATATGTATCTGTTGAGGTAGACGGAGATAGCTAGAAAGCATCAAAGTAGATTTTAGAAACAATAATAGTAATATATTGAACAATTTGATACAATAATAATGCACACCTAACATGAACATAATTTGCATTTGTATCTGTATCAATTTTCTTTTCTCTTCTCTCTTTCTTTTTTAAGAAAGAAGATGAAAATCACCCTCTAATTTCTATAACATTCAACACGCGTATCAGATTATTTAAGTTAAATCCTTGTCGACAACTGCAGAGTTTGAAAATGTAATATCCCTAATTTATAATATTGTATTTTATTTTTTTTAAATATTTACTTAATTTACTGATTATTATTATTATTATTATGGTTATATAATGATATTGGTATATTTATTTGTAGTATTTTCCCCTTAATTCTTATCCATTGCCTTTAAGTTCATATCCATTTCTATTTCATCGATTCTATCCTACTGTTATTTCTATACCCGTACCCATTATCTATCCAAACCCAAATTTATTGTTTCCTACCCAAACCGATATGTCTAAACCCACAAATCCATACCCAGTTACCTATATACTAAACCCATTAAGCAAACCCACAAATCCATACCCGCTGTCTACAACTCCTATATAATCTCTCTATTTATCCATGAACCTAAATCCTAACCCTAATTATTAACCCTAATAATAATAACCTCATCCCCATCTCAGCCCCCCATCTCCAAGGATCCCCATCTCACCAGCGCAAACGCGGCAACCCTCATCTCACCAGCACAATCGTGATCTCCTCCTTGCGCGAACACCTGGCGTACAACCCCATCCTCTAGCCTTGTCCGGCACCATGGCCCCGGAACCATGGCTGGTCTCCTCTGAGCACTCTGGCCGATAACCATCCAGGCCCATCATCCAGCCTACCTCTTCTCCCTTCCCCGCGACAGCAAGCCATGGCAGCTCTTGGGCTTGCCACAGATCCACAGCGCCCATCAGCCCTGTGCCATCTCCATCTCCTACGCTGAGCACCCATGCCTCTGTCGAGCACTGCCATCGCGATCACCACCCCTTCACCAACAACCCACGCCCATGCTGAACTCACCAACACCCCCTCTTGCTGTCGCCTGTCTCCAGCACCAACGCACACCCCACACAACTCCCTTCTCCTCCCCTTGCAAGCCAAGGCAAGCCAAGCTTTCCATGAGACGCCTTCCTCCGAACCATCTTCCGTCTCTCCGTGTGTTGTCGTTGATCGCCGTCGGCGAGCGCGAACGCACCCGCGCCCTTCACGGCGAGATCCTCTATCCAATGACATCCTTCGCGGCCCTCGAAGCCTCCGCCAGAGCCTCTGTCGGTGCGTCGCAAGTCGCCCCGAGGTTAGTGTTATATTTATTTGTGTGGTGGTAAAAGTGTAATAATGTTGAAGTTTGATTAAATGTGTTGTGGGCGTGTGTAGTGAGTACATGCATACTTATGTGTATTATTGATTGCATGCTGTGAAGGTATTAACGTTCATGCATGTGGGCGGTGGTGATGTGTGCGTGAGTGTGGTTGGGTATGCATGCATGCGTGTGTGTGTATTTATATTGGTATGTACTAGATTATATATATATATATATATTATATATATATATATATATATATATATATATATATTATATATATATATAATATATATATATTAGTACATGTATGTGTATGCATGTGGGGGTATGCATATGGTGTGTACGTAGTGTTTGTATGTCATCGTGTGTATTTGTTTCGTGGTACAGCGTTTCAGACTCGTTCGCGCGATCCGAACTCGGTAACGGGAGATTCTAATTCGTGTCCATTATGAACCCGATACACAGGCGATTCGAAGGACCGATCTATGAGATGATCCATAGATCAATACCGGTTCATACAGTGAAGATCAGACTGCGATTCAGTTCCAAAATCACGTCATTCATGTGAGTGTTCTTTCCCCTTCAATTAAATAAGAATTTTGTGATAAATGATTTGATATGTGTGTGTGTGTATGCTACTTAACGACAAAAGTTTGCTAGGTTAAATGTAAAAGTTCTTACATATTGCATATTGCATGCGAACAAGGATTGCGACTATGATCGCAGTGCTTAACGACATCATATCGTGGATGACTGTTTTGCTAGGTTAAATGTAATAACGGTGACTAAGAACTGATATTATAGTCGCAGTTTACGTATTATTTTGTATATTGTTCTTCACTATGACTGTTATCTCAGCCGCCGATAAACTATTATTTTTTTTACATATTGCATTCGATCAATGACTGCGACTATGGTCGCAGTGTTGAAAGACAGCAATCACAGTTTTATAATTTGTGATATACAGTAAAATATACTGATTTGAGAGGATTGCGATTATGTTCGCAGTATCATCTGTTATATAGTTTAATTTTGAACTGCAACCATGGTCGCTGTATTAACTTTATTGAATGCAAATCGATTAAACTACTTATGACTGGACAGCGACCGCTGTCACAATTTCATATGTAATTATTATCTGAGTACTGCGACCATTATCGCTGATTAGATGCAGGTATAATAACTATACAGCATACTTTATAGTATTTAAAATGATGAAAGATATTTTACAGATAGAAGTAAATTTTATTTATAATATAATATGGTCAGAAAGAGACCTTATAAAAAAAAGTGCATTAAAAAGCTCTTAAAATAAGATAAAATAACATTGAATATCAGAAGATCAGGAAATCCTAATCTTCGTCGTCATCACCATCATAAGCAGATTCGTCGTCTTCATTCTCCTCGTCTTCCTATTCATCACTTATTTCCTCATCTTCTCCCTCGTCATCTGTTTGCAGTAGTCCTCAGTTCTTTCTCTTTTTGAGAGTTCTTTGGTTCATCGAAAACTCTCAGAATGGATCGTCTCTATCAAGCTCTTCTTCCGATCCGTGTCGAGAAGAACCTATAAAAGATATGCTCAAAGAAAGCAATCCTCCAACAAAAGAGGACATGCTTTCATCAAGCATATCTCTGTAAAATGGCAGAGGAATAAGTTCTTCCTCACTATGCCCCATCAAAACTTCATCATCCTCATGAAGAGAAGGATCAGATAAAAATTATTTGATGTAGTGAGATAGTCAAAAGGAGTGAAGTCCAGACTGCCATCAGATTCACTAGAATACCTGAAGAAAGAGGACCGGTAGGAGAATGATTGAAGTTAAAAACTGAGTGTTCAGAGGAAGAAGATGGGGAAGACATTGGTTCTGGAAGTTTTGAAATCAAATTGAAAACGAAGAGCACAAATATCGTTTTTAGATATAAGATAATATATTAGTTGCAAGTACTATAAAAAGGTCAATAATGTGAAACAACATGAATAGTAATAATAATAGTATCCAAAGAAGTGATAAAAAAATTAAATATTTAATTGAAGCATTTATGGCGGGAGAATCCGAAGAGTTTCTTTTTCAGAGGTTTATTATGTGAACTACAAATTAACTTTTTATAGAATATTTTTCTATATACTTAGATTACATATGGTGCACATCTTCTTTTATCGAGGTTAATATCAGTGCATTTATTTTTTCGAGACTGTTGCTGTATCACGGTAGATAGAATATTAATTATTTCAATTAATTCAGAGTAATTAATATAGTATTTTATAAGATGTAATATATGCGGACTGATCTCACGGTCGCAGGGCTAATCTACTCTGTAAAACGATCAAAATTCTGTTACATAAGGCATGCGAAAAAAGACAACGACTGTGGTCACAGTGCTAGAATAGTAGCATGTTTCGTTTGTTATTTTTATGCGAATAAGGAATGCGACTAAAGTCACAGTCGTGATATAAAATTGAAAAGTTATATATATTAAGTCTGCGATAATGGTCGCAGTGATCGAAAGTTTGTACTATGACTGCGACTATAATCGCCGACTTTGAAAAAACGATCAAAATTATGTTACATAAGTCATGCGAAAAAGATAGTGACTATGGTCGCAGTGCTGAATGATAGCATGCTTTGTCTGTTATTTCTATGCAAATAAGGAATGCGACTAGGGTCGCAGTCGTGATATAAAATTGAAAGTTATATATATTTTTTATTATAGTTTTGAATGTATGTGTACTGCGACCTGGATCCAATTTATAATATACATTAAGATTAAAGCAATTTTTTAGTACCTTGACCAATCATAGTCGCAGTTCATTGAAAATTGGATGGAATACTATCCAACCAATCTGCAAATATTGTGACAGTTAAGGAAATATCTGATTTATAAAATATCTGCAAAAATATTAACCATTGTATTTCATTATTTTTTTACACTGTACATTTGTAATAGAAAAAATAATATACGGCTGCCCCACATTAAATTCTTTTATTATATTCATTTCAGTTCTTATTAAACCTATATGAATTGAAAATAACATGAAATAAAATAATAAAAAATTATATAAAAAATAGTTTTTATGATTTTACGCATTTTTTTTACTTTTCACTGTGCTGTTTATTTCTCATTAGCTTGATACATTTTTTCCATTATAATTTCGATGTAGTAGAATAGGAATTTTATATCTGTAGATATATTTAACAGAAAAATCTCTGTAAATTACAATATTTTAGGGAAAATTTTATTGTGGATGAGTTTTTGCTAGTTTAGAAGTAAAAAGGGGTATTTTGATTAATTTGATTAACGATTCTTTAGGCGAGATTTTTTGACGCCTACACTCTGTCACCGATATGTGGCATATATCGGTCACGTCACCGCCGGCTGAGAAACTCTCTCAGCTGTCGGTTGAGGTACAGTAACCCCTATATATATATATATATATATATATATATATATATATATATATATATATTATATTATATATATATATATATATATTATATATAAATAAGAAACATACTTAAAAAGTATATTATGTTGAATATGGATATTGATAATATTTTTGTTCTCATGTTTTCCTTAAGGATGAGAATGGAAAGTTCAATGAGCTTGCCTGTGATCTATAAATTGATTCTCAAAGGTACTCTCTTACTTCTATATAATTTCTAAATCGTCTTTAAGTACTATATAAAGATCGTATTTATTATTTCAATTATGTGAGGAGTTAGTCATAAATCATAAGAAAAAACTGAAAAAGTGACATTTGTACTGTGTGATTCACATGATAAGACAACTCAGCAATAACTTAAAAGAGTAAGATCGTGAAAGAATACACCTGTTATTCGGGAGGAACTTTGCAAATAAAGGAAGCTGCCTCTAAACTGTAAATTCCTCTACTCAACAAAATTTTCAGAAAAAGGAGCTCACATGGGGTGTGTCATGGATCAAATAAAACACAAGAGATCAATGAATGCAAAACGTTCAAATTCAGAAATTGTAATTAAGAATGTTGAAAGGCATAGATAGAGATTGAGAGAGAGGTAGAGAGTTTCTAATGAGAGGGATGACAAAATTGATATTTTGAAATTTTAATTTGACTTAAGTTGTAAATGATAGTTTATGAAAAGCGAGGGGTGTGTTTAGAAATTTTATGGGTGTGAGTGTATTAAGCAATTCCGTGAGTGTGAAAGCCACACTCCATTGAGAGGGGCATCAAGAGGCGCACCACCAGCCCGAGCTTTCAAGGAATGTTCAACCAGAGGTCCCTCTGGTTGGTCAGAAACACGAGAGACCTCCATATCTTGGCATCCCCATTAAGTGTCAAGAGCAACGTTCTCGGAATCAGTCACCTCTTCGAAATGGAGCCTTTCTTCAACTTCTGCTTCTTCTTCCTCACCTTCTTCTCGTTGGATCCATAAGGAAGACCTGAAACTCTGCGGATTATGAGTATGAGTGAAGAAAGATGCAGAAAGGTGAGAAGCAGAATTGATGCTTACCTCCTGGGACATTGCGTTGAAAAAAACCGACTCCATTTCTTCCTTACCGGCTGGCTGGCCCGAGCAAGCGATTTCTTTACCCCATTCTCCTTTACAGGGAAGCCGCAACTAGAGCTTGGTCCTTCTTCTCTTTGAGCAGAGCTTCATTTTCATCAGTTTTTCTCATGGTAACACTAGAAGTCGACCCTATTGCACCACTGACGGAGGGAGGCCCGACAGGTCTATTGGGGCCAACAGCCAACTCCAGTTGTGCTTGTCATATTTGATCTCATACAGCCCCTGGCTCGCTTTTCGGAATCACCGAAACCAACTCGCCTCCTTGGGTTACTATGACTGTACCCAAGCTTTCAAAATGTTCCCTTCCTCGGTGACTTCCATGGTCAAGATACCCGAACGACGATAAACTCCCACTCGAGTGCCACATTTGGAAGGTTAACAATTAATTTCTGTCGACCTCCCTGCGGAATGAAGAATTAGGCCTCATATGAGAGCCTTCGCATCGAGTAGTGCAAATCCTTATGAGGCAAAATCCACACAGAGGGCCTCAAAACTTAGAAAATCCTTGACATTCATCTCAGAATTACACCACTCCACTATAGTGTAGGGGGAGGATAATTGTACCTTCTCAGATACTCGATTACTTCCTCTTGGTCATGGAGGACAGCCGGTGAAGGGTTGAAGTCCATCGCCTTTCTCGTTTTGAAGTGATATCTTCCTCTTCTCATCAGCAATGACAACTTTTCTTTGGTTGCCATCTTCGAGATCTGATCGAGAGAGAGAGAATCGGAGGACGAAGGACTAATCATAGATTTTAGGGCAAAGGAGAGAGGAAATATGGGACAATTTCAGAGTTAAGGTTTTCAAAAGAGAAGCCCAAAAATTTACCCTAATTTATATGCTGGAAAACAACATCATCATAATGATGACCCCAAGTTCGAATCGAGGCATTGTGGTGTCCTCGCGATTCAGATCGAATCGTTGCACATATCCGAACATGAGCTAGCAGTTCAAACGATGGTTATATCTTCATGCACACGCTGACCAGATACAAGATTTGACAGCTAGTCATATGGACTAAAAGTAGCATTAAATGTGCAAGATATGAAGGAATACGTTGTTTGCTTTTCTCTGACCATAAAATGACAAGTCTAGCCCCAGAGACCGGGAGGATCAAGTCGGTTACACTCTACCTTTTGATCGAAGGTTTCGAAAAGGGGAGAAGCAGGGGGCATCTGTAGTGGTCAAATTTGACCTTCATCAAGATCACGACACGTGTTCTGCTACGTCAGAAGCATCCCAATGACCAAATGAACTCGACGTGCCAACATGCCCAGTATGGGTCCAAGGAGAAAGCCTCGGGTCTTACTACGAGTCCACACTCATCCCGAGCTACCTGCACAAATCTACAACTATCTTGTCCCTTCCGCAATCACATCGATTTGAGATCATCTCTCAAGATACTTAACTCGGGTGAAGCATTGTTAGTCAGAGGCCCAGCCTACGAAATGAAAGCCTTCCGCGAAGACTTTTGCTTCTACCCTGATTACAACTTAACTATAGTATTTTCGTAATTAACGGATTCAATTATGCTGCCAGATCATCTCCACTTTCAAAAATGTAACAACGCTCCAACTTCAAGCGGGTGTGTTGGATAGTGACAGAATTTCTGCATGACAATCCTAACAATCTAGCGGCATACTTGAGCGATTATGAGAAAAATCACAACTTACAATTCATGCAGTATGAAGATCTAAAATTTTCAAAACTTCACCGACAAACTCAACATGTATATTTACACCTTTGATCTCCATCGTGAAAGTGGTTCTTATGATTAACACTGAAAACACCACACAGAAAGAAGTATTCTCTGCTTTTCACATGTGAGGGTTTTATTCACGCCCGAGGGTATTAATCGGCACCACACCGTGTTCCTAATCTGAAAGGTGTTCTTTTTTTTTGGCAAGATCAATTAGGAACATCCGAAAAAATCTCCACCACATACATATTAATTATATAATATAATAAAAACATCTGATGGTTATTGTCCTCCTACATCCTACTCTTGAACAATAAATATATGCCTTTTAGTTATATTGTAATGAATATTTTATTTTATAATATCATGTACATCATATTAGCCTTAGCAGCGGATCAGCCTGCTCATGTGCCTCTCCTTTTCAAGAGTGGAGATTCTAGATTCAATCCCTGCAGTCGAACAGAGAATTTGACTTAGTGATGGGTGTAGGGCCTGTTTAGATTCAAGGAAGTGGGTAGAAATGAGAAAGTGAGAAGTATCATTTCTCATTTTGTGTTTATCCAAACATCGGAAAAGGAAAATGGAAAAAGTCTTTTCCATTTTTCTTTCTCTTTTACACAACCATTTCCTCACTTTCAGAGTGCTATAATTAATTTTGTGGTCATGTAAATCTCATTGTAATAAATTATAGCACAAAACATTTAATTTTTTGCTCATGTAAATCTCACTTGCATTCTAATTACAATCCATTTTTATTTTTTTAATTAATTTATTTTTAATATTATTTTGCGATCAACTTTATGTCAACTTTTTCACTTCAACTTTCACACTTCCATAAAACATCGGAAAAAGACATAACATTTTTCAAACCACACTTTCCAACAACATCAAACACCGAAAAACTTACTAACCAGTTCCCAAGTTTCAAAGGAAACTATTACCACTTCTCACTTCTTCACTTCCTCACTTCCACCCTACCAAACAGGTATGTGCACAAGTGAAGGGTAACTTGCATCTTGTTTCTAAAAATATGATTTCCTATGCTTTTCAAAAATTTCTAGCTCCGCAAATCAAAGAAACCCTTTTTTTGGCATGAATACCTCATGTTCTAAGTTGGAATATTTGACCCCTCAATCATAGTCACAATTGCTAATACCTATCTTTACACATAAAATTCAAATCATAGTCACTGCGTAGAAACATGAAGGCAAAATACACGACATGATGCAACCACAAAAATATACAGTCCCGAAAAAAAGGAGACCTTCGGTGTTTAATAATCCTAAATTTCGTGCACGTCTAGAATAAAACTATCACAAACTTTTCAAGTAAATTTAGAAAATTGTCTAAATTTGTAAGAAGTAAATATTAGAATAAAATAATAAGTATCGGTTGAGATAGAGGGAGAAAGCTTGAAAGCATCAAAGTAGATTTAGAAACAATAATAGTAATATATTTGAACAATTTGATACAATAATAATGCACGCGTAACATGAACATACATTTGCATTTGTATCTGTATCAATTTTTTCTCTTTCTCTCTCTATTTAAGAAAGAAGATGAAAATCACCCACTAATTTATAACATACAACACACTTATCAGATTATTTAAGTTAAATCCTGCTCGACAACTGCAGAGTTTGAAACTGTAACATCCCTAATTATAATATTGTATTTTATTTTATAAAGTATTTAATTAATTTACTAATTATATTATGATAATAATTATATTATTATGGTTATATAATGATATTGGTATATTATTTGTAGTATTTCCCTTGATTCTTATCCATCGCCCTTTAAGTCCATATCCATTTCTATTTCATCGATTCCTATCCTACCATTATTTCATACCTGTACCAATATCTATCAAAACCCAAATTTATTGTTTCCTACCCAAACCCACTAAGTCTAAACCCACATATCCATACCCAAGACCTATATACTAAACCCATTAAGCAAACCCACAAACCCCTAGCCACTATCTACAACTCCTATATAATCTCTCTATTTATCCTTGAACCTAAATCCTAACCCTAATAATTAACCTTGATAATAATAACCTCATCCCCATCTCAGCTGCCCCCCATCTCCAAGGATCCCCATCTCACCAGCACAACCGATCTCCTCCTGCTGCGAACACCTGGCGCACAACCCCACCCTCTGGCCTTGTCCAGCACCATGGTCCTGGAACCATGGCTGGTCTCCTCCGAGCACTCTGGACGATCACCATCCAGGCCCATCATCCAGCTACCTCTTCTCCCTTCCCCGCAAGGCAGCAAGTCATGGCAGCTATTGGGCTTGCCACAGATCCACAGCGCCCATCAGCCCTGCACCATCTCCATCTCCTCCGCGGAGCACCCCATGCCCTGTCGAGCATCGCCATCGCGATCACCACCCTTCACCAACAACCCACACCCATGCTGAACTCACCAGCACCCACTCTTGTTGCCGCCTGTCTCCAGCACCAACGCACACCCCACGAAACTCCCTTCTTCTCCCCATGCAAGCCAAGGCAAGCCAAGCTTTCTGTGAGACGCCTCTCCAAGCCATCTTCCGTCTCTCGTGTGTTCGTCGTTGATCACCGTCGGCGAGCGTGAACGCACCCACGCTCTTCATGGCGAGATCCTCTATCCAATGACATCCTTCGCGACCCCCAAAGCCTCCGCCAGAGCCTCCGTCGGTGCGCCGCACAAGTCATCCCGAGGTTAATGCTATATTTATTATGTGGTGGTAAAAGTGTAATAATGTGAAAGTTTGATTAAATGTGTTATGGTGTGTGTAGTAAGTACGTGCATACTTATGTGTATTATTGTTTGCATGCTGTGAAGGTATAACGTTCATGCATGTGGGGGTGAGGTGCGTGAGTGTGGTTGGGTATGCATGCAGCATGTGTGTGTATTTATTTTGGTAATATATATATATATATATATATATATATAATATATATATTATATATATATATATATATATATCTATATATTATATATAATAATATATATATACATATATTAGTACATGTATGTGTATGCCTTCATGAGACCTCGGTGAGTGATCATCTATTTAGTTAGTTTATATGAGTTTTGTCAGTATCTTTGCATGTTGAGGATATTTACTTTTGATTATAGGCTAGTTGTCGTACATCTTAGACTGTGACTTGGATTGATCTTGAGATTGGCCTTATTCATATTTGTGAATTCGAGTGAGTATTACCGGACATTTTTTTGATGATATTATAGAAGAGAATTCATTAGACAATAAATATGCATTAAATAAGATTACCTAAGGTTGAGTTATCTTGATGCTTGGATTTATATATGGACCTAGAGTTCAACTGAGATTTACTTGGATCTGATTCATATTTAGATGAGATCAATAGTAGTTGGATTCTAATCATATGGGAGAATATCTACCTTATTTTTTGATCTATCATATAATACAGATTTAGATTAAAGTTGCAAGTATTTATGGATATATTCACCGATAAATCATCTGAGTAAATGATGTTTATTGATATCGAGGTTGAGTATAGAGACTTCTACATCATGTAGCTTAAGGATATCCACTCCTTAGTTATGATCTTGATGTGAATTGGAACTATTAGTGACGTAACTTAGAGTATAATCAAATTTAAATCTTGAATTGGACTGGCTCATGATGGTTATATGAGTGGACATCTGGTTGATATATCAGCATCTCTGATTATTCTTATTGATGGAAAATATGTGAAAGTTCAATCGGACATTGATGATGATTAAATAGGAGGTTCTTATTAAAAGGACGGGATCTTGGACTTGTCAAATAGACACAATATATGGAGTTGACTTGGGGGTTGAGAAATAGACGTTGATTGGGTGACCGACCTGGTAGATTTTAGAGAAATATATAACTGATATGTTACTTGAGTTTTAAGATCTTGTGATTGACTTGGGTAGAGTGAGAGTATGTGATGATCTTGATCGAATTAAAATATGAGGATTTGATTAGATGTATCAAAACTGTATTTATTTCAGTTATTGAGGTTCGATATAAAAAGAAAACTCTGTCACGCCCCGCTTCTCAAAATACGTGGAAACAGAGTCGCGACGAGAGTCGGCGACGTATATACGTGAGGAGAATATCCCACGTATACACGCTAAGCCTAAAGTAACCCAAAATAAGGTATAAATTTGAACCATAATGAATCAACGAAACTGCAATATTACAGTAAGCATCCATGCATGATTTTTTATAAATAAA
>JAVJIF010022887.1:0-68661 GCA_038442645.1 Agave tequilana | reverse complement strand
CACATAAGAGAAAGGTTGTGGAACCTCTCTATGTAATCCTGTACATGTTCTTCTCCTTTCTGGACTGTCGAGAGGAGTTTGTCCATGGTTACCTCAGTATCATTCTCTTAGAATTGAGGAGAAATCGGATTTTTAAGTCCACCCAAGAATTGATGAAGCATTTGGAAGGCTCCTAAACCAGTCAAAAGCTACCCCTTTGAGGGTGCTAATAATAATGGTCATGATTGCGTCGTTACCTATTATATTACCGCTTTGCGATCAGAAGTAACAGATATACCAGTTGGGGCAGCTCTTGCCTTCGTACGTGTGCCACATAGGTGGCTTGAACTTTGGGGATATGGAACAGAGTCCCATTCCAAC
Organism: Agave tequilana; assembly: GCA_038442645.1. NCBI lineage: Eukaryota > Viridiplantae > Streptophyta > Magnoliopsida > Asparagales > Asparagaceae > Agave > Agave tequilana. The sequence goes on along the minus strand of JAVJIF010022887.1, from coordinate 68,301 downwards.
GGGTCGAGTCATCCCCACTTTCTTTAGTTCATCCCTTTGAGATAGGGATGCAACCTGAGTTTGGATGCCTTGATAACTTCAGCATCGATTGAGGAGCTTTCCTTCGACTTCTCAGTCTTAGGAGGTTCATTGTTGTAGTTTCCTCTTCATCATGATTGCTACTGGTTGTATCGTCATTGTTCCGGTTGGTCAGGAGCTGAATCAACATGCATTGTATGTTATCCAAGCCTTCTTGCTGGACCTTGAAAGTCTGCTCCTGTGTCTTCATGTGATGACGATGATCATCATCATTGTTGTTATCAGCCATGTTGGCTAATACGAACTATGCCTGCACAGAGCTGATGGTGGCAGAGGAAGCGTAGCCCACAGGCTTCTTCATCATCATCGGACATTGGAAAGTGGTGTCTCAATGGTTTTGACAACATAGCTTCTGAGAAAGTAGGTTGTCCATAACTATAGGATATTGCTACCCTGAAATGAGTACCTTGAAAGGCACTCTTTTGCTCGACCAGAACCTGACCTAAGTCGGGGCTATGGTTGGGCTCTGGAGGACTGAATGAGGGAGTACAAACCTCCTGTTTCCTTCTTCAAGATCGTAGCAGATCCCTTTCTTTGCTTATCATGTTGGCACAGACAGCAGTAGGGTGAGAACTCTTTATCACTTTCTTCTTTTGAGAGTTGGGTCTCTTAGAAGATTGGATTGATAATCCATTAAAAATCGATTACTGATTTGAAGGAGATGCAGTGGGGAATGACCCCAAGCAATATTGGATAGAATGCGTTGTCACTAGTTGACATCCGCTTATCCGCACTGGGACGGCGAGACGTGAATAGGTTCCTCGAAGCAGAGTTTCCACTTATTGTTCAGATAGTGTTTCAAGTCTATGTTAACTGGACCCAACTGTTCCAATACGGAGACTCGAGAAGACTGGAAGCTAGCCCCCTTGGGCTAAGAAGCCTTAGGCTTAGCTTGGAAGGATTTCTTTTGGATGAGGGCAAAGCTAGAATAGCTTCACCACAAGGCTTAGCTTCGCATGGTGAAGCTATTTGAGCACCTAGTGCTTTGGATCTGCCACTAGAGGCGAGTCTAGCATTGTCCAGCAATGTTCTTGACTTGAGCGATGCTTTAGTACCTTCACTTCTAGCACCAAGTGATGCTTTAGCTTTAGCCTTGCGGCTAAGAGCTACTTTAGCACTGCTCAATAGTGCTGATGATGTAAGCAGGGCTGTAGTAGCCTCGCTGTTTGTACCAAATGGTGCTTTAACTTTAGCCCCGCAGGATAGGTGAGGCTTAGCTCTGTGAAGAGCTGAAATAGTGTCACAGTCAGAGATTATTTTAGCTTCGCATGAAGCTAAATAAAGAAATTTATCTCTAACCTCGCATGAGGCTGAGTTGGTTTTTTTTATCCAAATAGCCTTATCAGAGGCAATTTTAGGTTCGCGGGGAACTTTTATAGCTTCGCACGACGAAGTTGACATAGCACGTTGTGCTTGAGCTTTGCTGCTGGAGGTGAAGCTAACAATGTAGCAGGATTTAGATTCGCACTGCGAAGCTGTCTCAGCACAAAGTGCTTTAGCTTCGCTACTGGAGGCGAACGTAGCGCTATTGTGCTTAACTTCGCACTGTGAAGTTGTCATAGCACAAAGTGCTTAACTTCGCTGCTAGAGGCGAAACTAGCAGTGTAGCGCTGCACTGGCACTTTCAGCGAAGCTAGATTAGTTTCGCTGCTTGACTGGGTTGTGCTAGCGCCGCATAGCGCTTTGGCCTTAGCTTCCCTGGATGAGCGGTCTTTAGCTTTAGCTCTGTTGAGAGCTAAAATAGTCTCATAGTCAAAGACTATTTTAGTTTTGCATGAAGCTGAATTAAGGGATTCGTCTTTAACTTGGCGAGAGGCCAAGTTAGCCTCAACAGGGGCTGTTTGCGAGCTCAGAGGAGCTAAATTAGTCTCGCTGGAGGAGACTGTAGCAGGTCTGTGCAAGACCTTAGCTTCGCTTGAAGCTAGTTGAGCCTCGCATGAGGCTAAAGTAGGATCGCATGGAGCCATACTCGTTTCAGTAGAGACTGGCTTTTGCTTTCAAACCTTGATCAAAGGAGCTCTGGCCAAGAAAATCCTTAGGTGCTTGCACACGTTCAGGGGGTTTGCACTACCCCCAAAGAGAAGCTGCTCAAACTTCTCTTGATCAAAGTTAATAACCAAAGTCTCAATAATAGACCCGAGGGTCTGATCTCGCATTGCGATACCACATTCTCAGTAGTGGAGAATGCTTTCTCCAACGGAGTCGCCATCTTATTTTTTATTGATTTTGCAAAGAAAAAACTTACAAAATTGTTGTATAAAATTACAAGTAATTAAAAGAAAAAAATACAAGAATCTTCTACTGAGATTATCTGGGAAAGTGTGCTGGTGAAAATCTGGTCAGAGCGCGACCACTTTATTCCGTTGACGATGGTGGTGATTGATCTTCGAATGCTATTACTTGAGAATTCCTTTTGCCGTTCTGGAGATTCCTTGAGAGAAGAAAATCTTAGGGTATTAGCACCCTGAAGTTATCCTTGTAGGATTAGAGAAGTGATTCTCTAAATTCTTGAAAGCAAGAGAGTAAATCTCTTATTAGCCTAAGCTTTGAAGCCACCAAAGAATATTTATGCTCTTTAAAAAGCCCTCTTGGAGTTGAATTTCTTCAAGACCCTAAGCCTAACCTACTAATAGCTATTTATAGGCTCAATAGGGAGTTAGGATTCCCTTGATTGTCTCCTCTTAATGGGAAATCATGGGTGTAACTACCCATTAGATCCCCCACTAACTTAGTGATCGGGGGAAAATCGTGTACGAAAAGTGTGTTTTGAAATCAAGATTTAAAAATGCGTGCTTTGGCTTCCTCGATACTTCTGTTATAGCATAGAGGCTAAATGGGTCGAATCCATAGGGTCAGAAAGCGATAGAAGTTTTATCGGATGTTCACGTGTGTGTTAAAGTTTCTTCAACGTTTTAAAGAATGAAAAGAAAAGAGAAAAAAGAATGAAAGAGAAGAGTACAATAAAAAACGAAGGAGTAGGAACATAGAAGATAAGATATTGTGATTTTTGATATATTTCTAAAACAAAGTAAAAAGAGAAAGAAAAACCATGGCTACTAACTACTAATGGCTCCACTAACTATGCTAACCTCTTATTGATAGTTACCTCACATGTATCCTTGACCATCACTAGTCCTTGGTTCAAGAGTATTTCAAAGCATGATCCATATAATAATCATCACATCCAAACTCAACAAAACAAGTGCAAGTTACGCTTAAACCATCAAAACTAAATAAGAGTAAGCATGGAGTAAAGTAATGTTAGCTTATTAGAGAGTTAGGATGTTAAAGTGTTAGAATCCATCATCATGAGCCATTAATGGCTCTTGTAAGAGTAAGGCTAAGTAGATGCTATTAGATTCATGTGGATTATCAAGTAAGAAGTTAGCAAGTTAGTGGTTAGTGGTTAGCATGAGAGAAAATTAGCTAAAATGTAAAAAGTGTTAGAGAGAAGAAAACAAAGAGAGATAAAGAGAGAACCTTGCATACCTTGTCACCTTCTATTACAAGCGCTCTTACTTTCCAACCATGTACCACTCTCTCTCTCTCCTATCACAAGATCTATAAGAAATGAAAAATATAAAGGAGGAAGGAGAAGAACAACTAACCTAAACTACCCTAAAACTATAACATGGAGAAGAAAACCCTAAAACTAACCTAAAACTACTCAAAAACTCCTCTCCTCATGCTCTGGAAATCCTACGGTATTTATAGGCAAACTGGCGCATCAGGGTACATGTACGGAACAGCGCGTCGAATCTCGACACGCAGGTCCACAATAGAGCCGTGGCCATAATACGGTCGTGCCGTAGCGCCGCCTGTCGGGTGCTGTCATGTCGCCCTTCTGTCGATTGTACTTACTGGTTTTCAGATTAAGCCCCTGGTTTTGACGAAACCACCCTCCAAAGTCAATGGCTATCTTTATATGCTTTTAATCACAAATTAAATGGTGATTTTGGGTCTTCTTCTTCATTTCATGACATGGACTTAGAAACATGCAAGAGAGGTTGTATTAACAGAATTTTTAATATTAAATAAATATGAAGATATGACATGAAATATGCAATTTTAGAGACTAATCACACCCCGACACTTATCTTTTACTCGTCCTGAGCAAAACAAAAATAAAAAAACTAAGAAAATTATTATACTACTTTTGCAGGTGACGCAATTATACTGAGCATGTGCAACAAGCCATTAAAACCTTTAGCTTTCCCCTAGAGGAGAAGTTTTATCTCCTGAGGGTTTTTTAGCGGATTATACCCACAAAATCCGTAAAGAAATAAATCAAATGTTAGTATTTAAAAATGCATGTTGCAATAGAGAAAAGTGTTAAAATATTTTTGCAAAAGTTTAAGTGATCCAAGGTCATAGGTTAACCAGAAATTATTCTTCCTTAAACTAAGTCGAAATGCAAAATCTTGTTATAAATTAAATGTAAGAATTTAAAATTGAATCAATTATTTGATCTTTCATAAAACTCTTAGAAAAATATGTACTTTGTGAATTGTGAAGATTTTTGGGATATTGACTCAAACTTTCATGGTGTTGATTTGTATCAAAATTTTCTTTTTTTTTCTTCTCTTAGTTTTCTTAGACTTTCTAACTTACCCGGGTAGTGAGCCTTTAGCCGGTGACTCCCAAATCAGATAGCTTTAGGGTATCAGATGAGAAAACATCCCTCGGACTTAAGGACTCGAGTAAACAAAGCCACAAAACTAAAAGGGATTATTTTATTTTTGTCCACCTTTTTAAGCTTCCTAAGGCATAATTATCCAACTTCAATAAATGATTATATTATCATTTTTTTATATATATATAATTTTTATGGCATTTTTAGTCTTTGTTTCAATCCAAAAAAAATTGTGTAAGTGTGAAGTGCATAAATCTAAGGCAAAAAATTCAAGATCAAATTATCTTTCCAATCTTACTTCCTTATCCTAAAATTTAAATAAGATCTATTATTTGACTTGGTTTAATAATTCATAATTTTAGGTCTTCCTAATTTCTAAGATAATCTTAATTTTCTTAAAAATAAATCAAAACTATTTCTCTTAATTCAAAAAATTTTGTAAAAAGAAAAGAAAAGAGTTTCTATACAAAATTTAAAAATTTCTTAAAAAGAAGTGTAAAAGAAAGAAAATTTAAAATAACCTACGTTCGTAAACCCTCCCCCACACTTATCTCATGTATTGTTCTCAATGTATCGTGAATGTGCATATACATGAAATAAATGGGAAGGGAAGGAAAATTACCTCATGGTGGTGGGTCCGATGGTGGTCTAATTGGTCCACGAAATGTGGCCCAATTCAAAATTTGTGGATCTTGCAGGAACCACTAGTGTTTTATGGCCCAATTCAAAAATTGTGGATCTTACAGGAACCCACCAGTGACCTCTCTAATACGACCCAGTGAAATGTTGGAGAACTGTATAATCTTATTGAAAAAATTACCCCCATCCAATTTTCAATTTTCAATAATAATTATTGAGTCATTTTCTTTAACATTCTTGTCCAACAAAGAAGTATGATTTTGAGAGATGATTGATTTGGACTCAAATAGAACAGGAACAAAAACTGATACTAACATAGGAATTTGACTCAGATCAAGTTGAGATTCGAAAGTGAGAGTTAAAATTGATTCAAAAATGGGGTCCAAACCAAAGAATTGATGTTCACACACTTTTCCCATCACTGAAGTTTCATCGTAAGATATTGGCGATTCAATTTCACATTGTACTGGTACAACATTCAATGTTGACTCCGGAATAGAGAAAAAATCTGGTAAAAATACCGGAGTCATTATTGAATCAAAAAGTGAAATGGAGTCACCAACTTGAGGCTCAGGATCACTTTCATATTCAATTTCAATTTCAAGAAAATGATAACTTGCTAAAATGTCAAGGTGGTTCTCAAAATTTTGGACAAGTTCAAATGGATGCAAGAAAATTGAATCTTGATTTTCGTCCACGGAAGGAATGTGAATGGGTGAAATGATCGATTCAGTTTCAAAAATTATGGGAATCAAAACTGACTCAAGAACATTACCTAGTTCAGGTAACACTGCAGGAGTCGATATTTTCAAGAATTGGACTTGAATTGCTAAATTGAAACTCCAGTTCACATTCATCTTCAAGTTCAATTTCAGAAAATGGATAACTTGCCAAACTATCAAGAAGTTGATGTTAGTTAAGTTCAAGTTGATATGATGAAATTGAAGCTGGATTTTCAAAATGACATGATTCGTGAGTCGTATGAACATTTGGTGGACATGAGAGTCAATCGTATTTTGCATTATATGCTCGGTCTCTTGAACAAATTCCATAGTTTTTTCCCATAATGATTTTCTTTTGAGTCATTCTGGAAAAGAACTACATGAATTTTGAAAATTTGTGGACATGATGAGGCTACCATTTTTTCAAATTGTTTTTGGGCCTCTATCACTTCTTCCAAACTCCTTTCAAAAGATGATTTTTTTCAGTTGGTGGTTCAAGAAAAGGAGTATTTGAATCAAAATCGGGGAATAAATATTGTGAAAATTGTGAACAAGATGGTTGAAAATTTGACTCAGGGTAGGTGAATCCCTATTGACTCTGTGAAGAGTTGAAATTATTTAAAAAATTGTGGTCATAAATTGGAGGTATGGGTCATATTGAGTCAAATAATCCCAATCCGGCCTATAAGATTGGCTCATGTTGTACATATCTGGGTTGAAGTTATCCGAGTCAAATGAGGTCGGGGTGAAATATGAATTCATATTAGGATTGAAAAAATTATTGTTGTTAAAATCCATATCACAATCTACAAAAAAAAAAAAAAACAAACAAATAAAGAAAAGAAGAAAATAAGCCTATGCTAGGGTTGACTTAGACCTAGACGACTCCTAACTAGTTAGACTGTCCACGGGGGTACCTTGTAGAAATCTGACCACAAGTTAATCGGCCAGGTAGGGCAAGATCAGTGGGAGGTATAAGTGCCAGAGCAACAAGCCTAATTATGCCAAATCACTATTCTTTGAGGTTTTGCCTCTCAATCCCTAATCTTAGGCACCGATTTGATAAGAGTTAAACTCTAACAACTTTCCTCTTAGGTCAATCTCCTAAATGAGTCCGAGATGTCCCTAGAGGCCAACGTCTAGCAAATTTTATTAAGGCTTGGGTTGTGTGAGTGGGGAGATAATTTTTGGGCTAAGAGAGGATAATGACTTCCCCACCTTATGTTATATTAGGTTTTGCCCTTAAGTTCAGTCGTGCAAGTGTGCAATATAGATAAGAATGAACACACAAAGCGAGTAAATCACCCATGTGTTTGTCCTAACTATAAATGCATTATGTACACCTCCGTCAAGATCACAATAACACAGGAACAAAATACAGTATATAAAATTGAAATCGATACGTGCCTAGATGTAAATGTCTAAACTGCTTTAAAACATCCAATTACCATATTTTAGTTCTGAAAAAATATTACAGTGTACAGGAAATATAAAAAAGATTAGCAGCAAAATATAAGAATATATAAGAATTTACACAACCACACAAAAGCAAGTGTGGACTTCTGCAATGCTAAAACTTTAACCTGCACCCCAAAAAAATAAAGAAGAAATGTTAACAAAAATGTGAACTCAAACCGTTCCCATCTCCGGCAACGGCGCCAAAATTTGATCGGGGGAAAACCGTGAACGAAAAGTGTGTTTTGAAATCAAGAGTTAAAAGTGCGTGCTTTGGCTTCCTCGATACTTTTGTTATTGTATAGAGGCTAAAGGGTCGAATCCACAGGGACGAAAAGCGATAGAAGCTTTACCGGAATGTTCACGCGTGTGTTAAAGTTTCTTCAATATTTTAAAGAATGAAAAAGAAAAGAGAACAAAGACTGAAAAGAGAAGAGTACGGTAAAACACGAAGGAGTGAAAACATAGAAGATAAGATATATGTGATTTTTGATATATTTCTAAACAAAATAAAAAGAGAAAGAAAACTCATGGCTACTAACTACTAATGGCTCCATGATCGAGGGAGAATCGCGCACAAAATATGCCGTTTTGAGATCAAGAGTTAAAGTGTGTGCTTTGGCTTCCTCGATAATTCCGTTATAGCATAGAGGCTAAAACGAGTTGAATCCGTAAGGACGGGAGGTGATAGAAGTTTTACCGATTGATTCACGTGTGTGTTAAAGATTCTTCAAAGTTTTAAAGAATGAAAAGAAAAGAAAATAAAGAATGGAAAAGAGAAGTACGGTGAAAACAAAGAAGTGGGAAACATAGAAAAGTATGGTTTTTGTAATTTTTGAAATATTTCTAAAATAAGTGAAAAGGAAAGAAAACTCATGGCTACTAACTACTAATGACTCCACTAACATGCTAACTTCTTAGTGATAGTTGCCTCACATATATCAGTAGTCATCGCTAGTCCTTTGTTCAAGAGCTTTACAAAGCATGGCCTATATGTAACTCATCACATCCCAACTCAACAAAACAAGTTCAAGCTACACTTAACCCGTCAAAATTAAAAGTAAGGAGTAAAGTAATGTTAGCTTGTTAGAGAGTTAGTGTTGACTGAGTTTTCCTGCACACAAAAATAAGGATATTAGATTTTGGAAATAATAGTGTGAGGTTCTCAGTTCTAATCCGCGGTAGCAGGGCTATGCGGGTCGTGATCCTCAAGGAGGGACTGCGATGGAAGCGTTAAGCAAGTTTCTCTAAAAATTTATCTTTTTTAGTTATTTTGTTAGTCACGATGGTATTTACAATGAAAAGTGGTATTTACAATGAGTTGTGGGAAAGAGTTATGGAAGATGTGGATTTAATCTACAAAAAGAAAAGAAAAGAAAAGGAAAGAAAACTTATCTCTTTAGTCTGCTTGCCTTCGATCCTTTTGCGACGACTTACTTTTTCTCAGAAGATTTGCAAGTATGGCGTATAGGATGTTCGTCGCCATAAGCCATCAAGGGATCTTCGTTGGCTAGGCAGTCTCGAAGCAATCGGATCTCACGAATTACAAGTCATCAGAGAGAAACAATGACATAGAACAAGATTAGAAAAACAAAGATAAAGCGAGAATAAAGAAACAATGAAACAAGAATAAAAACAAACCAACCTCGAGCAGATTTTTATTAACAATAGGGGAAAAATAAAAACTTACACCGATGTCACCTGGTACAAGTATGATTCCTTCCTCCATGAAAGCATCTCCACTCTCAGTTACAAAATTTACAAAATGAAAATAAAAACTAACCTAAAACCTAAACCCTAGCTTTTGGCCCTTGGCTCGCCTCTGGACGCTTTCTGTGTTGCATCTGCAGGGGTATTTATAGGAGTTGGAAGATGTAGAGTCCTAGTACAACTCTCCCAAAAAATCTTATCTCCAGACTTGTGGCACTTATCCATAGAAGTTCAAATCAAATCTGTCCTGCAATTTATTATCCTGTTGATCGCCGAAATTGGCTTATCTACGGACTGAATTAGAAAGTTTGATCAACATAAGAGTTGTAGGGATTCAAGTCTTCTTTCTGTAGCATTTTGAATCATCGGATTTGCATATCTGTAGCAAAAGTTATGATCTGAATACTAAACATGTATAGTCTGAATCCGAATTTATCTTTAAACTCTTTCCTGCAAGCATTTAGGGTTGAATAGAAGTCTATCCTTCCCTCTTCTTTGTATTTGCAACTTTGGCCCTTATGTATTTGCACTTTTGACATTTGGTATTTGCACTTTTACACCTGGGCTTGGACTTGGGCTTGGATATGGGTTTTTGGGCTTCATTAAGCTTTATTTCTTATAAAAATAAGAACTCGAGGCCTGCACACAATAAATCACAAAATATTAATAAATATGCAGAATTAAATGAATAAATATGAAAATGTGATGGTAAATGTTATGATAAAAATGCATTTTTCACTACCAATCACACCCCCACACTTATCTTTTTGCTCGTCCTCGAGTAAAAACAAAGAAAAAGAAAAATTAATCTAACCTAACTCACTTTCGTAGGAATCACGGTTGCACTTAGCACGTGCAACAAGCCGTTAAACCTCTAGGTTACCCTAGAGGACGAGTGTTGTCTCGTGAGGGTTTTCAGCGGATTGCACCCACAAAATCCATAAAAAGGAAAATATTTGAATTATTATTGAAGAGACTAAGTAGTCTATAAGTTTTAGGATTATCATTTTATTCATTCTTCAAACTTAGTCTTTATAAAGTTAATTGTTTTCATTTTAGGTAAGGATTAAAATTGAATTTCTAATATAGTCTTTTTCGTTACCAAAAATCATATGCATCCTTATGAATTTTTACTAGCAATTCCTTAACTTGGACTCTCATGCCTCTTTATTATTTTTATAACATCATCTAATTTTCTTTCGTGTAAGTATCAAGGCTTCTTGAGGCCCTCATACCTAACTAATTGACTATTAGATGTGTTAATATATTTTTTTTTTTTTTTGCATGTATAGCTCATCTATTTTTCTTTCGTATAAGTATCAAGGCTTCTTGAGGCCCTCATACCTAACTAATTGATTATTAGATGTGTTAATATATATATAATATTTCTCAGTTTTCTTAGGTTTTCTAATCCACCCATGTAGCGAACTTAGAGTCGGTGGCTCCCAAACGGTCGGCTTTAGGGCACCAGGTGAGAAAACACCCCGCGGACTCAAATTCGAATGAATTAGGCCACAAAACTAAGGACTTTATTTTTATTTACTCACCTTTAGGCATGAATACTTATGCTTCTTGAGGCACATGTATCAGCTTAATTGGCGATATTTTTTTTTTATTTATATTTTTTTTATATGAGGCACAAGGTCTTTGTCTTAGAATCCTAGATATGCATTTGGTATGCATACTTCATTAAGGTAAAAATCAAGACTAATTAATTATTCACTTCTCCTCCTATACCTAAAATTTAAACAATTTATTTATTTTGACCAAGTTTTTAGAAATCCTAATCATGATTTTCCTAATCCTTAAAACTAACTTAGATTTCTTTCAAAAAATGAGTCAAAATATTTCCTTTTTATAACATTTTTTTTAAAATATATATATTTTTTTTTTAGCAAATTTTTGTTAGTTTCTACCTATGTTAGTATGTTAGTAAAGCCCACCCCCACACTTATCTCATGCATTGTCCTCAATGTATGAATGAATGCATATATGCATGAAACAGAATAAGGGAAGGCGGAAGTTACCTTAGGGTGGTGGTTCCGGAGGTGGTCTAATTGGTCCACGAAATGCGGCCCAATCAAGATAACAGATAATTTGGTGGAACCCACCAGAAACTTTCCTTACATAACCCACTAAAATATATGTATAATCATTTTTTAGAATTTCCACCCCATCAAATTTCCAAATTTCATAATAAATTTCAGAGTTAATTGTCTCAACCTCCTTGTCCCAAAATGGAGTATGAAAAGATGGAATTATTGACTTGGACATTATTGGTGCGGGAACGAATACCGACTCAGGGAAGAAGCTCAAATCAAGTAAGGGCTCAGGAGTCGGGCTAAGTTCAGGAAGTGGGTCCAAGTCAAGAAATAGAAACTCAAGTCCACAATCTTCTTCCCACAATGGAATGTGACCTAATATGGGTGATATCTCTTTACTTCCAATATTAAGGAATTCTAGCTCATCACCATACAATTCTTCAAAACTAAGGTCAACATCTTCCGTCAGAATTGTACAATCAGTTTCAGAAGTAAAGAGATTGTGAGAATCTAGGTCAAGTTCAATATGATCATCTAAAATGGGTGATTCAATTTCATAATGAATTGGAATAGGATCCAATGTTGACTCGGGAGAAGTGAAATCAGGTGGAGACACTGGAGTCATTATTGGATCAGGAAATAAAATTGAATCATCAAGTGGGAGATCATGATCATATTCATGCTCAAGTTCTATTTCAAGAAAGGAAAAACTTGCCAAATTATCAAGAATTGGAGTTTCGGCAAGTTCAGATGATGGCACTGAAATAGAATCTTGTTATCCAAAGCAACTTGGTTCGTCGGCTCTAAGAGAGTGGTCAGCGATATCAGAATTTGCCGAACTGTAAGAACGCAAAGATTGAACCATCATATCTAAATCATGCTCGCGAGCTAATCTAGCCTGAGTCATGGCTTCAAGCCTCTTTTGGAATTGGATTTGGAAAGAGGAAGTGAGATCGTGATGAAGTTGTGAGTCGGTGGACTCACGCATCATCATGTCTAAGATTGATGGTGGTTGTTGCTTGGACTCATGCATACTCATCATTTCCCCGATAGATGGTTTTCTATTCTGAATGGGTGGATCTGAGTATGAATCTTGGGAAGAATGTGGACTAGATGGATATGGAGGACAATTTGGTTGAGAATTAGACTCGGGGGACTCGAAACCCCATGAACTCTGTGACGAGTTGAAATTATTATGGAAATTATAGTCATAAGATGGGGGGTGTGGGTTATATTCATTCGGATAAGACCATTCCGGCACACTAGATTGGTCAAAGTTAGGGTATGCCGGGTTGGTAATATCCGAATAATAGTTAGGGGTGTAATATGGATTAAAATTGGAATTATTCTTATATGCCATATCACACCAACACACAACAAACAAAAAAAAAGAAAAATTCTAACCTAAGTTAGGGTAGACCTATGACCTAGACGACTCCTAACTGGTTAGACCGTCCACAGGAGGTTGGGTGCAGACTTTGACCACAAGTTAATCAGCCAGGTCAGGACAAGAGTGGTGGGAGGTTTTCCGTCAAAGACGTTCCTTAATTAAATAACCACCAATCTTCGGGCTTTCGGCCCTCAATCCCTTTCCTAGACACTGATTTGACAAGAGTCAACTTCCAGCACTGTTCCCCCTTAGGATAATCTCCTATTTAGTCCGAGATGTCCCTAGGGCCAACGTCTACTAATTTTTAAGTTAGGCTTGGGTTAGTGAGTGCTTGGGATATGATTTTTGGGCTAAGGAAGGGTGATGAAATCCCCACCTTATCTTGTTAATGGGTTATGCCCTTAAGATGAATTAGTGCAAGTGTACAAGATAAATAGATAGAATTCACTCAAAGCAGAAAATCAACCAAGAGATGAGTCCTATTCTACATGCAATGCGTACGTACCTTGCTCCAGCACTCTTCAACAGTAAAATAAAAATAATTGAAAAGACACGTGCCTAATATGCAAACGTCTAATCAAATTTTATTTTTAACAACCAATAATTTACTGTTGAATTATTAGCAATTTACAGGTATATCACAGAACAAATCAGAACAGAGCAGAAAGCAGAATTTTTAACTTGAAGCACCCTGCAAAAAATTGGATCAGTAATTCACCACTGTTGCCGCGTTTCCGCGGCTCTGGCCGCGGATCCGCGGCAAAACAGTGGGTTCTGGTGCTCTGCCTTCGAGGGCAGAGGCACAGAATAGCAATATGTCCACTGCTGCTGCTATGTTTCTGTTTCCTGTTCTCCAAACCTGCAAACAGAAAAGAATAAAGAATTAGTTAAAAATTAAATTTTTGTTTTAGAGATAAACTTACCGTCCCTCCCCGGCAACGGCGCCAATTTGTTGACTGAGATTTCCTGCACACAAAAGATGGTATTTTAGTTTTAAAAATAGATGTGCAAGTTTCAGTTCTAATCCGCGGTAGCAGGGCTATGCGGGTCGTGATCCTCAGGGAGGGACTGCGATGGAAGCGTTAAGCAAGTTATACTCTAAAGCTTTTATTTTTATTAGTTAAATAATGGTATTTACAATAGATGATATTTACAATGGATGGAAGAAAAGAATTGTGGAAGATGTGGATTTAATCTACAAAAAAGAAAAGAAAATAAAAGAAGAGGAAAGAAAACTTATCTCTTTAGTCTGCTTGCCGTTTGAACCGTTGCGATGATTTACCTTTTCTTGGAAGGCGTACAAGCACGGCTTATGGGATCGTCCGTCTTCTTAATCTACTCTACGAAATGAAAAACAAGCTATGAAGACCTGTTCATCGCCATGGGCCGTCAAGCTTCCTTCTTCGGCTAGGTATTCTCGAAGCAGTTGGATCTCACGGTGGGCAAGAAATTAGAGAACAAATAGAGAGAAGTAGATACAAGATTAAAATAAGAATACAAGAAACTAGAATAGTACAAGAATAAAATAAAGCAAACCTTGATTCGATTATTAAACAATGGTGGAAAAATAAAACTTACACCGATGTCACCTGGTACAAGTATGATTCCTTCCTCCATGAAAGCATCTCCACTCTCAGTTACAAAATTTACAAAATGAAAATAAAAACTAACCTAAAACCTAAACCCTAGCTTTTGGCCCTTGGCTCGCCTCTGGACGCTTTCTGTGTTGCATCTGCAGGGGTATTTATAGGAGTGGGAGGATGTAGAGTCCTAGTACAACTCTCCAAAAAATCTTATCTCCAGACTTGTGGCACTTATCCATAGAAGTTCAAATCAAATCTGTCCTGCAATTTATTATCCTGTTGATCGTCAAAATTGGCTTATCTACGGACTGAATTAGAAAGTTTGATCAACATAAGAGTTGTAGGGCTTCAAGTCTTCTTTCTGTAGCATTTTGAATCATCGGATTTGCATATCTGTAGCAAAAGTTATGATCTGAATACTAAACATGTACAGTCTGAATCCGAATTTATCTTTAAACTCTTTCCTGCAAGCATTTAGGGTTGAATAGAAGTCTATCCTTCCCTCTTCTTTGTATTTGCAACTTTGGCCCTTATGTATTTGCACTTTTGACATTTGGTATTTGCACTTTTACACCTGGGCTTGGACTTGGGCTTGGATATGGGTTTTTGGGCTTCATTAAGCTTTATTTCTTATAAAAATAAGAACTCGAGGCCTGCACACAATAAATCACAAAATATTAATAAATATGCAGAATTAAATGAATAAATATGAAAATGTGATGGTAAATGTTATGATAAAAATGCATTTTTCACTACCAATCAGTTAGGAAGTTATAGTGTTAAATCCATCATCATGAGCCATCAATGGCTCTTGCAAGAACAAGGCCAAGTAGAGGCTATTAAATTCATGTGGATTATCATAAAAGAAGTTAGCAAGTTAGTGATTAGTTGCCATGAGAGAAAAGTTAGCTACACATGTAAAAGGAGTTAAATAGAAAACAAAGAGAGGTAAAGAGAGCACCTTTCATAGCTTGTCACCTTCTATTACAAGCACTCTTGCATTCCAAACATGTATCACTCTCTCCTATTACAAGATGTAAAACAAATAAAAAATACAAAGAGGAAGAAGAAGAATTAACCTAACCTAAACTAAACTACAATATGGAATGAAAAACTATCCTAAAACTATACTACTCTCTTGATATCTCCCTCTTCAGAGCACAAAGGGGATATTTATAGGCGAAAGGGGCACCAACGGGGCTATACGGAGCCACGCGTCGAATCTCGGCGCGCGGCTCCACAAGATTGCCGCGGAAACGCGGCATTTGCCCCATTTTTGCAGCAATACTTGGGAGATGCGCGCAGCGTCGCCTGCTGCGCACTTCTCGGATGTCCCCCTGTCGGATATACTTGCTAGTTTTCAGATTTGGGCCCTTGGTTTTGACGAAACCACCCTCCAAAGTCAATGGCTATCTTTATAGGCCTTTAATCAACAATTAAATGGTGATATGGGGTCTTCTTCTTCATTGCACACCATGGACCTAGAAACATGCAAGAGAGGTGTTATTAGCAGAATTTAATATTAAGTAAATGTGAAGATGTGGTATGAAATATGCATTTTTAGAAACTAATCACACCCCCACACTTATCTTTTGCTCGTCCCGAGCAAAACAAAAAAAACTAAAGGAATTATTACACCACTTTCGCTGGTGACGCGATTGCACTGAGCATGTGCAACAAGCCGTTAAACCTCTAGATTTTCCCTAGAGGAGGAGTTTGTCTCCTGAGCGTTTTCAACGGATTGCACCCATAAAATCCATAAAGAAAGAAATCAAATGTTAGTATTTTGAAAACGCATTTTGAAATAGAAAAAAATGTGGAAGTATTTTTGCGAAAATATAAGTGATCCAAGGTCATAGGTTAACCAGAAATTAATCTTTCTTAAACTAAGTCGAAATATAAAATCTTGTTGTAAATTAAATGTAAGAATTTAAAATTGAATTGACCCTTTGATCTTTCATAAAACTCTTAGAAAAATATGCACTTTGTGAAGATTTTGGGATATCGACTCTAACTTTCATGCCATTGATTTCTGTATATATATTTTTTTCTTTTTTTCTTCCCTTAGTTTTCTTAGGCTTTCTTATTTATTCGGGTAGTGATCTTTTAGCCGGTGACTCCCAAACCAAATTATCTTAGGGCACCAGTTGAGAAAACATCCCTCGGACTTAAGGACTCAAGTAAACAAGGCCACAAAACTAAAGGGAATTATTTTATTTTATTCACCATTTTAGGTATGAATAATCATGCTTCCTGAGGCATAATTACCCAACTTCAATAAGTGATTTTTATCATTAAATTAATTTTTATTTATCTTATTTTTTATGGCATTATCAGTCTTTATTTCAATCCTAAAAATTGTGTAAGTGTGAAGTGCATAAATCTAAGGAAAACAATTCAAGATCAAATTATCTTTTCAATCTTACTTTCTTATCCTAAAATTTAAACAAGATCTATTATTTTGACTTCGTTTAAATTTTCATAATTTTAGGTCTTCCTAATTCCTAAGATAATCTTAATTTTCTTAAAAATAAATCAAAACTATTTATCTTGTTTTAAAAAGTTTTGTAAAAAGAAAAGAAAAGAGTTTTTATACAAAAGAAAATTTTAAAAAAGTTCGTAAAAAGAAGTGTAAAAGAAAGAAAATCTAAAACAACCTATGTTAGTAAACCCGCCAAAATTTGATTGGGGGAAAACCGCGCACAAAAAGTGTATGTTTTGAAATGGATATTTAAAGCGTGTGTGCTTTGGCTTCCTCGATACTTCCGTTAGCATAGAGGCTAAAACAAGTCAAATCCACAATGACGGAAGGCGATAGAAACTTACACGGTATGTTCACGTGTCTGTTAACGGTTCTTTAAAGTTTTAAAGAATCAAAAGAAAAGAAAACAAAGAATAAAAAGAGAAGTACGGTGAAAACAAAGAAGTGGGAAGTATAGAAAAGAATTATTTTTGTAGTTTTTGGAATATTTCTAAAATAAGTGAAAAGGAAAGAAAACTCATGGCTACTAACTACTAATGACTCCACTAACATGCTAACTTCTCAGTAATAGTTGCCTCACATGTATCATTGGTCATCACTAGTCCTTAGTTCAAGAGCTTTACAAAGTATGGCCCATATGTAACTCATCACATCCCAACTCAACAAAACAAGTTCAAGCTACATTTAAACCATCAAAACTAAAAGTAAGCATGGAGTAAAATAATGTTAGCTTGTTAGAGAGTTAAGTTAGAGTGTTAGATCCATCATCATGAGCCATCAATGGCTCTTGCAAGAGTAAGGCCAAGTAGAATCTATTAGATTCATGTGTATTATCATAAAAGAAGTTAGTAAGTTAGTGGTTAGTAATTAGTTACCATGAGAGAAAAGTTAGCTAAACATATAAAAGGAGTTAGATAGAAAACAAAGAGAGGTAAAGAGAGCACCTTTCATAGCTTGTCACCTTCTATTACAAGCACTCTTGCATTCTAAAAATGTATCACTCTCTCTCCTATTACAAGATCTAAAACAAATGAAAAATACAAAGAGGAAGAAGAAGAACTAACCTAACTTAAACTAAACTACAATATGGAATGAAAAACTATCCTAAAACTATACTACTCTCTGAATATCTCCCTCTTCAGAGCACAAAGGGGGTATTTATAGGGAAAGGGGCACCAACAGGACTATACAGAGCTGCGCGTCGAATCTCAGCGCGTGGCTCCACAAGATTGCCGCGGAAACGTGGTATTTGCCCCGTTTCTGCGGCAATACTTGGGAGGCGCGCGCAGCGCCACCTGCTGCGCACTTCCAGATGTCCCCCTGTCAAATGTACTTGCTGGTTCTCGGATTTGGGCCCCTGGTTTTGACGAAACCACCCTCCAAAGTCAATGGCTATCTTATAGGCTTTTAATCACAAATTAAATGGTGATTTAGGGTCTTCTTCTTCATTGCACACCATGGACCTAGAAACATGCAAGAGAGGTATTATTAACAGAATTTAATATTAAATAAATGTAAAGATGTGGTATGAAATATGCATTTTTAGAGACTAATCACACCCCCACACTTATATTTTGCTCGTTCCGAGCAAAACAAAAAACTAATGGAATTATCACACTACTTTCGCAGGTGACGCGATTGCACTGAACATGTGCAACAAGCCGTTAAACCTCTAGGTTTCCCTAGAGGAAGAGTTTTGTCTCCTGAGGGTTTTCAGCAGATTGCACCCACAAAATCCATAAAGAAAGAAATCAAATGTTAGTATTTTGAAAACACATTTTGAAAAAAAATGTTAAAGTATTTTTGCGAAAATATAAGTGATCCAAGGTCATAGGTTAACCAGAAATTAATCTTTCTTAAACTAAGTCAAAATGCAAAATCTTGTTATAAATTAAATGTAAGAATTTAAAATTGAATTAACTCTTTGATCTTTCATAAAAATCTTAGAAAAATATGCACTTTGTGAAGATTTTTGGGATTTCGACGCTAACTTTCATGTCATTGATTTCTATATATATATATTTTTCTTCCCTTAGTTTTCTTAGGCTTTCTTATTTACCCGGGTAGTGAGCCTTTAGCCGGTGACTCCCAAACCAGATGATCTTAGGGCACCAGATGAGAAAACATCCCTCGGACTTAAGGACTCGAGTAAACAAAGTTACAAAACTAAAGGAGATTATTTTATTTTTATCCACCATTTTAGGTATGAATAATCATGCTTCCTGCATAATTACCCAACTTCAATAAGTGATTTTTATCATTATATAATTTTTTTATTTATTTTATTTTTTATGGCATAATCAGTCTTTGTTTTAATCCCAAAAATTGTGTAAGTGTGAAGTGCATAAATCTAAGGTAAAAAATTTAAGATCAAATTATCTTTTCAATCTTACTTTCTTATCCAAAAATTTAAATAAGATCTATTATTTTGACTTCGTTTAAAATTTTATAATTTTAGGTCTTCCTAATTCCTAAGATAATCTTAATTTTCTTAAAAATAAATCAAAACTATTTATCTTGTTTTAAAAAGTTTTGTAAAAAGAAAAGAAAACAGTTTTTATACAAAAGAAAATTTTAAAAAAGCTCCTAAAAAGAAGTATAAAAGAAAGAAAATCTAAAACAACCTATGTTAGTAAACTCTCCCCCACACTTATCTCATGCATTGTCCTCGATGCATCGTGAATGTGTATATATATAAAACAAATGAAGAGGGAAGGAAAATTACCTCATGGTGGTGGTTCCGGTGATCTGATTGGGCTAAGTGTTGCTATCCAATCAAGATATTGTGGATCTTGAAGGAACCCACCAATGACCTCTCTAATATGACCCAATAAAATGTTGATTGAATGAATGAACTTATTAAAAAAATTATCCCCATCTAATTTTCAATTTTCAAAATTAATTACTGAGTCATTTCCTTCAACATCCTTGTCCAACAATGAAGTGTGATTTTGGAAGATGAGAGATTTGGACTTAAATGGATTAGGAATAAAAACTGACACCAACTCAAGAATTTGACTCAGATCAAGTCGAGAGTCAACAATGAGAGTCAAATTTGGTTCAAAAACAGGGTCCAAACTAAAGAATTGATATTCATACACTTTTCACATGAATGAAGTGTGATCATGAGAGATTGGTGATTCTATTTCACGGTGTGCTGGAACAGAATTCAATGTTGACTCAGGAATAGAGAAAAAATATGGTAAAGATACTGGAGTCATTATTGAATTAAAAAGTAAAATGGAATTACTAATATGAGGTTCAGGATCACATTCAGGTTCGATTTCAATTTCAGAAAAGGGATATCTTGCCAGAATGTCCAGGTAACTTTCATAACTTGGAGTGTGGTCAAGTTCAAATGTATGTTCTGAAATTGAATCTGGATTCCCAAAATGACATGATTCATGGGTCCAATCAGTAGAGTTAAGGATATAAGGATCGGTCAAAGGTTGACAAGAAAGACTTTCCTTGCTCTCATTGATCAATTCGCTCATAAGTGAGTCTAACCTACTGATAGGCCGTGTAACAGAATTTGGATTTGGAATCATGTCTTCCATACTCTTGGCAATTAGTTCTTCTTAAAAAGGTGAGTATGGAAGTTGATTTTGAAAATTGTGGTGAAATTGTAAGTCCGTCAGATGTTGCTCGGACTCACGCAAGGGTTCCATACTCAAGTCCAGTATTGATGGTTGTTCATTTTGAATTAGTGATACTGGAAAAGATGAGTAGAACTCTTGAAAAATTGGTTGAGATGATGGTTCAACATGTTTTGCATTCTTTCACAAAAGACTTCCAAACGCTTTTTGAGCTCAAATTCTTCTTCAATTGGTTGCTCTAGAAAAGGGGTATATGGAGTTTGATGTGGGAAGGATTGTGAATTGAGCAAATTTTGAATTAGTTGTAGGGACTCTTCCATACTCCTTTCCAAATCAGATTTTTCTTCGGTTGGTGGAACAGGAAAAGGAGTATATTAACCAAAATCGGGGAATGAACTTTGTGAAAATCGCGGACAAGGCGGTTGAGAATTTGACTCGGGGTAGGTGAATCCCTATTAACTCTGTGAAGAGTTAAAATTATTTTGAAATTTATGGTCATATGGTTGGGGATATGGGTCATATTGATTCGGATAATCCCAACTCGGCATAAATGGTTGGTTCATGTTGTACATAGCCGGGTCAGAGTTATTCGAGTCAAATAAGGTCGAGGTGAACTATGGATTCATATTATAATTGAAAGAATTGTTGTTATTAAAATCCATATCACAATTTATAAAAAAGAAAAACAAGCAAACAAACAAACAACAAAGAAAAAGAAAAAGAAAAAGAATACAAGCCTATGTTAGGGTTGACTTAGACCTAAATGACTCCTAACTGGTTAGACTGTCCACTAGGGGTATATTGTCGGAAGCTGACTACAAGTTAATCGGCCAGGTATGGCCAAGATCAGTGGGAGGTATTCGTGCCGGAGCAACGGGCCTAATTATGCCAAACCACTGTTCTTCGAAGTTTCGCCTCTCAATCCCCAACCTTAGACACCGATTTGACAAGAGTCAACTTTTAACAACTTCTCCCTTAGGTCAATCTCTTAAATAAGTCCGAGATGTCCCTAGGGGCCAACGTCTAGTAATTTTTATTTAGGCTTGGGTTGTGTGAGTGGGAAGGTGATTTTTGGGCTAAGGGAGGGTAATGACTTCCCCACTTTATGTTGTCTTGGGCTTTGGCCTTAAGTTTAATTTGTGCAAGTGTGCAATATAGATAAGAATAAACACAAAAAGTAAGTAAATCACTGAAGTGTTTGTCCTATGGTATATGCAATGCCATATGTACACCTCCTATTAATATCACAACAACATAAGAATAAAATACAGTATATTAGAATGAAAATTGACACGTGCCTAGATGCAAATGTTTAAACCGTTTTAGAGCATTCAATTTTCATATTTTAATTCTTCAAATTATTTACAGTGTACAGGTAATATAAAAAAATTAACAGCAGAGTATATGAATGTACAAGAATTTATCCAACCACACAAGAGAAAGTGTGGACTTCTACAACGCTAAAATTTAACCTGCACACCAAAAACAAAGAAGAAAAGTTAACAAAAACGTGAAATCAAACCGTTCCCATTCCCCGGCAACGGTGCCAAAATTTGATCGGGGAAAATCGCGCACAAAATATGTCGTTTTGAGATCAAGAGTTAAAGTGTGTATGCTTTGGCTTCCTCAATACTTCCGTTATAGCATAGAGGCTAAAACGAGTCAAATTCACAAGAACGGGAGGCGATAGAAGCTTTACCGGTTGATTCACGTGTGTGTTAATGATTCTTCAAAGTTTTAAAGAATGGAAAAAAAGAAAACAAAGAATGGAAAAGAGAAGTACGGTGAAAACAAAGAAGTGGGAAATATAGAAAAGAATGATTTTTGTAGTTTTTGAAATATTTCTAAAATAAGTGAAAAGGAAAGAAAACTCATGGCTACTAACTATTAATGACTCCACTAACATGCTAACTTTTTAGTGATAGTTACCTCACATGTATCATTGGCCATCACTAATCCTTAGTTCAAGAGCTTTACAAAGCATGACCCATATGTAACTCATCATATCCCAACTCAACAAAACAAGTTCAAGCTACACTTAAACCATCAAAACTAAAAGTAAGCATGGAGTAAAGTAATGTTAGCTTGTTAGAGAGTTAGAAAGTTAGAGTGTTAGATCCATCATCATGAGCCATCAATGGCTCTTGCAAGAACAAGGCCAAGTAGATGCTATTAGATTTATATGGATTATCATAAAAAAAGTTAGCAAGTTAGTGGTTAGTAGTTAGTTGCCATTAAGCTACACATGTAAAAAGAGTTAGATAGAAAACAAAGAGAGGTAAAGAGAGCACCTTTCATAGCTTGTCACCTTCTATTACAAGCACTCTTGCATTTCAAACATGTATCACTCTCTCTCCTATTACAAGATCTAAAACAAATGAAAAATACAAAGAGGAAGAAGAAGAACTAATCTAACCTAAACTAAACTACAATGAAAAACTATCCTAAAACTACACTATTCTCTGGATATCTCCATCTTCAGAGCACAAAGGGGGTATTTATAGGCGAAAGGGGCAGCAACGGGGCTATACAGAGCCGCGCGCCGAATCTCGACGTGCGGCTCCACAGATTGCCGCGAAAACGCGACATTTGCCCCATTTTTGTGGCAATACTTGGGAGGCGCACGCAGCGCCGCCTGCTGCGTGCTTCCCGAATGTCCCCCTGTCGGATGTACTTGCTGGTTTTCAGATTTGGAACCCTGGTTTTGACGAAACCACCCTCCAAAGTCAATGGCTATCTTTATAGGCCTTTAATCACCAATTAAATGGTGATTTAGGGTCTTCTTTTTCATTGCACACCATGGACCTACAAACATGCAAGAGAGGTGTTATTAGCAGAATTTAATATTAAATAAATGTAAAGAATTTAATATTAAATAAATGTAAAGATGTGGTATGAAATATGCATTTTTAGAGACTAATCACTCCACTAACTATGCTAACCTCTTAGTGATAGTTATCTCACATGTATCCTTGGCCATCACTAGTCCTTAGTTCAAGAGTGTTTCAAAGCATGACCCATATGATAACTTTCACATTCAAACTTAACAAAACAAGTACAAGGTACACTTAAACCATCAAAGCTAAATAAGAGTAAGCATGGAGCAAAGTAATGTTAGTTTGTTAGAGAGTTAGGAGGTTAGAGTGTTAGAATCCATCATCATGAGCCATCAATAACTCTTGCAAGAGCAAGACCAAGTAGAGGCTATTAGATGCATGTGGATTATCAAGTAAGAAGTTAGCAAGTTAGTGGTTAGCGGTTAGTTGTCATGAGAGAAAATTAGCTAAATATGTAAAAAGAGTTAGTGAGAAGAAAACAAAGAGAGGTAAAGAGAGAACTTTTCATAAGTTGTCACCTTCTATTACAAGCACTCTTACTTCCCAACCATGTACCACTCTCTCTCTCTTATTACAAGATGTACATGAAATGAAAATATAAAAGAGGAAGAAGAAGAACAACTAATCTAAACTACCCTAAAACTATAACATGGAGAAGAAAACCCTAAAACTAACCCAAAAACTACTCAAAAACTTCTCTTCTCATGCTCTGAAAATCTCATGGAATTTATAGGCGAAATGGGGCATCAGGGTATAGGTACGGAGCCGCGCGTCGAATCTCGGCATGCGGCTCCACAACAGAGCCGCGAAAACGTGGCTATGGCCGCGTTTCTGCTACCATAATATGGCCGTGTGCGCGACGCTGCCTGCCGTGCGCTGTAATGTCGCCCCCCTGTCGATTGTACTTGCTAGTTTTCGGTTTTGGTGGTTTTGACGAAACCACCCTCCAAAGTCAGTGGCTATCTTTATAGGATTTTAATCACCAATTAAATGGTGATTTTAGGTCTTCTTCTTCATTTCATGCCATGGACCTAGAAACTGCAAGAGAGGTACTATTAACAGAACTTTAATATTAAATAAATGTGAAGATGTAGTATGAAATATGTAATTTTCAGAGGGTGGTTTCGTCTTAGTAGGAAATCATGGGTGTAACTAGCCATTAAATTCCCCACTAACTTAGTGGGGCGTTACCTTAAATCCAATTGAGGTAAGACTTGCCTCCTCGTGTCTAGCCCCCTCAGGCGAGGCTAGCCAGTTGATGCGAGGCTAGCCTCCTCAGGCGAGGCTACCTAGTTTAGGCGAAGCAAAGCATTTTAGCTTTTCAGCGGAGCTGTGCCAAGCTTCAGGCGAAGGTAGAAGTTAGCTTTAAACAGAGCTATGTAAAGCATAGCTTTCAATAGAGCTGTATAAAGCTTCAAGCGAAACTAGAAGTTAGCCTTCTACGCTGCTGTGTAGAGTTTCAGGCGAAGCTAACAGTTAGCTCCCTGCGGAGCTATGAAGAGCTTCAAGGTGAAGTTAGACAAACTTAGCTCAGTTAAGCGAGGCTAAATGTTGAGCTAACTTAGCATCATAGGCCTGCGTAGGTCTCTTCAAAGGCAACACTTGACCTACTGTCTGCTTCACTGAATCAGTAGGATCTAAGTTGCTGCTTGTCTCTCGGGGATAGGCAGAAACTGGTCATCATCTTATCTATGACTTGTCTTTTCTAAATGTCAATAAGTTAGATATGATTCAGACCGATTGAAGAGCTGTTTGAGAGTGTGTATTTTTAGAGTGTCAACAATTAGCAAATGAAAACCCAAGAAAAACTCTTTTGATAACTCAAGAGAAGCATTCTGGAAAACTCTCTTTTGATATGAAATTAAAGCTCTAAAACTTAATGAAAAAACTCTGTTGAAGATGGGTCAATAGGCACTAGAAAATTGGTTAAGAAAATCTTAGCAAACACCCAAGCAAAACCCTTCTATCTAGCCCAAACTAAAAGGTAGTTGTTGGGCCAAACTCGGGCCAAATTGGCCTAGCGGTCGACTGGCCGATCGACCGCCCAACGGCTAGATTTCTAACTGTTGGAATCGACCGGGCGGCCGATTGAGCCCAACTCAAGAGTGCTCAGTTCTCAGGCATCAACCGAGCGGTAAATTGAAACCCAAAAATAGATAACAGAGTTTAACTACGGTCGACCGGTTGGTCGACAACATGCACAACACGTATCTTGTACACATTCAGTCGACCGGGAGGTCAACTGACATTGCACTTAGCTTAGGCTAGCGGTCGACCGGCTCAGCCCAAATTTTCTTTTCTTAAAATAATTTTCTATAAAATCTACAAAAATAAGTTCATGTAAACATATTAGAGCACAAATATGCTTGATAAAAAAAATTAAAACATATTACAACTTGTGAACTTCTTTTTGAGATATAGAAATTCAATCTTGTAATAAAAACTATATTTTCTAGATAATAAACTTTAAATAGAAAATCAAGTTTTTCTAAAACTTACATAAATACAAAAATAAGTTTTTCAAAAATATTTGAAGCACTAATGTGTATGGATAGAATCCAATACACATATAAAATAATATGAACTTCTTTTTGAGAATTTCTACTCATGATATCAACTTTTTATAAGAACAAGACAAAACTCGTAAAAATAAGTTTCTTTGAACAAATAGAGCTCTAATATGTGTGGATAGAATCCAATATATATTCTAAAATATAAAACTTATTCTTTTGAGATATAACCATATGAACACAAGATATCAGTTTAAAACACAAAATATAGAATCTTTTAATAATCGATATAGCTAAACTCAACTTCTTGAAAACCAAAACACCAAAACTTTTGTTCATGAAAATCAATATCAAAATTTAGCGTGTGTGTGTAAGTGTATAAGCTTAAGCAATCAAAACTAATATATTCTTTACACAAATTCTAAACTTACAAACTCTTGATTCAAGTAGTCTTGTTGATCTTCTTCTCCATCTTGACTTGATCCAAACTTGATTGCTTTGAGCTAGACTTCTTCCAGAGAACTTGATATGATCTTTATGCTTAAGCTCTTAAATTAATATGTGTTAGTTTTAAAACTTGACTTTCAATTTTTGTTAAAGTTAAACACCAACTAAGATTTTGATTGAATATCTGAAACTTAAATAACACAAGATCGTTAGTACTATAACTACATGACTTAATCATCATCAAATTAGAGTGATGGGCTCTTAAGCCAATAAATTGGTAGCATGATAAGCTTAATTTTGCTTCAATATAGATATTTTTATTTTTTAACAAGTTAATACATTTAATCTTGTGTGATATGAGTTAGACATTGACACATTTGTTCACATACTATTGATATTTGGATGCATTTTTCATACTAGTTTTGATGAAATTATTTCTTGATTATTTAGTTTTGATGAGATTTAATAGCAAATCTTTATTTTAATATTTTGAAAAAGGGAAGAAACTTTTTTAATGGATTTGTTTAAATTATTTTGATTTCAATTTCAATTTTAATTGGTATGTATATCCCAAATTATTTTATTTTCAATTAAAATTACATGTGGATCTACACTCCAAACTTAAAATAGTTTTGACTTCAATTGGTATTTCAATTGAAAATTTTCAAAATTTGTTTTCTTTCCCCTTTTGTTGACAAAAGGGGGAGAGAAATTTGGAGTTTATATATGCATTTTATTTCATATTTTAATGCATATATATTTGATAAAATGGGAGAGTTTATATGCATATTTATTCTTTTGTTTATGCATATTTCTTTGTAGCTACACTTTTATTAAATTTCTTTATATATTTATGTTTATGCATGAGTTAAGATGGAGCTTTTATAGAGCTCTTCTCTAATCCATGCATATATAACTCAACAAGTTTTGTCATCATCAAAAATGGGGAGATTATTGGCCCAAAGGCTCATCAACTATAGTTTTGATGATGACTAACTCATGTAGTTATAGTACTAATAATTTTGTAATATTTAAACGACATGTTTATTTAAGATTTCAGTAAGTTTGTTTAGCTTCAACAAAAGACTCAAAATCAAGTTTTGAAGTTAACAAGTGTTGATCTAAGAGCTCAAGCATAAATAATACATCTCACACTCAAGAAGGAATCAAGCTCAGGGAATCAAGATTTGGATCAAGTCAAGATGAAGAAGAAGATCAAGATCAAGATGAAGACTTGAAATTTGTAAAAGAGTTTGTAAGTGTTAGAAGTTTTATAAAGTTTAGTTTAGATTTGATTGCTCAAAATTAAACACACACACACACACACACAAGTGTTTTATAATGATTTATTGAGTTTCATTTAAATTGAATTTGTGTTTAAAGTTTAGTTTTTAGAAAATTAAGTTTTATTATTTCAAAATAATTTTTGAAATTACAAAAAGCAGTTCAAAATGTTTGAAAGATGTTTTGATTTTTAATCATACATATTTGTGCTAAAAATTATTTACATAAACCTATTTTTGTAGAATTTATAAGAATTTATTTTAATTTTTAAAATATTCTTAAAAATACTGCCCATGTACTAGGACAGTAAACAATTGAAGATTTATTGTCGATTGTTGAAACAGATGCACAAGCTTGAGTGCAACTCAGCTGTCGACAAATCACCCATAGCTGTTGACGAGGAGTTCAACACAAACTGAATCCGATCTCAGTCTGTCGACACTAAGGGTAACTGTCGACAATTGACTCAACAGAGACTGAGATTGTCTCAGTCTATCAACAGTCCTTGTGAAGTTTTTGAAAAATATGATCATTGGAGCCATACTTGTTGATAGGCATGTGTAGCTGCCAACAGCCAAGTAGTCAACTTGCCTGTTTTGCCTCCAAACGGCTAGTTTCTTCTCTATATCAGTCCAGATTCATTTTCAACGGTTATTTCATGATTTTAACATGTCTTAATTGTTTGTGTTGGCTGAGTAATGATCTCTAATATTCTTTTATAAATAAGAGTGATTAGAGAATTTTTCATATCAAGATTTTCAAGTTTCAAAAGCTATTATTTTTAGTCTTTGTGTTTAAGTTTTCTTTAGCTTTCAACTTCTAATCTTCTTTAGTTTTTACACAAGATTGGACTATGTTTGGAGGTTGTGAACTCGATCAAGGTTGCAAGGTTGTGTGTTTGATTCTTGCGACAACGAATTAGGGACTTGCGGGTGTGGGAGTTCTTAAGAGAACTTGCAGGTGTTACAGCACTGAGTGATCTTGGGGGATCGTGCATATTAAAAATCCTTTATTGCGGTGAATGCGGTGACGTAGAGCAAATTGCTCGAACCTCGAAACAATTCTCTCGTGTTTACAATTGCATTTATCTCTCAACTCTACTCACTCTTGTTTATATCTTACATAATTATACTTGCTCATCTTTATATGTTTGATGTTATTTGTTTAAACTCTATTTAATCAAAAAAGCAATTGTGCACCTTAACTCTTATCTAAGAAGAATTTTAAGGAGAAGTTCAGAGCCCTTCATCGGGTATACGACTTCATTTCTTGATTATTTTTAACATCATTTATGTGCTTATATTTGTTTAAACTTATTGGTTAAAGTTTTATTTCCGCATTAGACTAGCATATCACCCATTCATCCACCCTCTAGGTGGTTTCATTTTGTCAGCTAGGGAGTTAATTATTTGGCCCCATTATCATGATTGCACTAGTGGTTTTAGGCATGACCACAGGAGCACTAGACTTGTCAAGAATTTGTTGGGTGCCAACAAGCAATGAATATAACATTTACAAAATTATCTGAGTAATTAAAACCAAAAGAACTAGGTACATCAGAAATATGTGGCTAATTCAGAAATTGTTAACATAATATCATCTGGCATCATATATTCACAATAACATTTCTCTTAAAAATAGCTTATGGTAAATGTTGAAAGCTAACGCCATAAAGCTTTAAGCAAATTAGATAAGTCCAACAATATGTTTGTCCAAAAAGAAGAAAATGACGAGTTTTCTGTGTACTAAAACCATACAAGGCAAAGCATTGAGGATGATTAATATTATTGGAAATTCCAAAAATTAAATCTCAACACAATCATTTATTATGGCAATGTCTATTATTCTCAAGAATCTAAACTTATATTGTTTAAAACCCGTGTTTATCTCAACTTATAAGGATTGTCACTATCACATTTGAGTAAATTTTCTTACTTATGTCAAGTTTTATGATGTATTTCTTTATCTTCCCCACCCTACTATTTTATTTAGGCATTTTGAGTCCTAGTATGAATATCATTTAACTTGCTAGGCAAGAGCATCAGAATGGTGGCAGGTGTAAAATATTAAGAAAGAACTTTGCTTAGGTGTCATTCAAAGATTGGTGAAGACAAGTGACTGAAATCACCTAAGGGGGTGAATAGGTGACTAACTAATCTAATGGTGAATTAATGCGAAATTAAAACTATTTATGCAAACTAAAAATTCTTAAGTTAAACACACCAAGTATAACACAAGAGTGTAGCTGAATTCCCCGTGAAGGGTTCTGGACTATCTCCTTAAGATTCCTCTAGATAAGAGTTGAGGCGCCGCTATGGCTCTCTTGGTTGAATACAAGTGTGAGCAAACAATCCCAAGCATATAACAATTAAGCACACAATATATCAAGCATATAAGAGATATGAGCAATAAGCATAAGCAAGATATAAACACAAGTGAAAGATAGAGAGAGCAATCGCAAACACAGAAGATTTATTTCGAAGTTCGAGCACCCTTGCTCTACGTCCCCGCCTTCAATACTATAAAGGATTTCCACTAGAATAGATCCCACCGGATCACTCGGAGCCGCAACACCTACAAGGAGTTCACACTAGAACTCTTGGACTCACTAGTCCCCTCACTTGTTCCCGCAAGAACAAACACACGCAAGCTTGCCGAGGCCGCATCTCTACCCCGAGCTCCCACAAGAACTCGAAACACCGCGAACCCGCAAGTCTGCCTCCTCAAATACAAAAGTGAACACTTGGTGATCTAAAGACTTTGGTCACCTAAAAACAATCTCACAACAACTCTCCTATTGGAATGATATAGCAATGGAAAGCTCAAGTATGTGTGCGAAAACTAGGATTGAATTGGTGGTGAAAACTCAAGAAATCTCTTTTGAAAACACTCTTGATAAATTCTCCTTTTCATTTGGAAATATTGGCTCTAAAATATGTGGATAAAACCACTGATATAGGTAGGAAAAATTAGGCCAAAAACTTTTTGAAATCTTGTAGAAAATAGTCCAAGGGAGCCCCATATAAATAAGCTCCAAAATATGGCCGTTGGAGGCCTAGTCAGCAGTCTTGACTGCTGGCGGTTGACCGCCTGATCGACCGGCTAACGGTCAGATTTCTAACCGCTGAGCCAGCGGTCGACTGGCCGGTCGACCATTACCTGGCAAATGACCCAGCGGTCGACCGGGCCATTTCAAGAGAGCAGAGGCTCTCTAGCGGTCGACCGTGCGGTCAACCGGCCCTTGGCTGTGCACGTTTATGAACATCGGTCGATCGCCCGGTCGACCGACTTCTGTCTCGGTCGACCGGCCGGTCGACCGACAGAAGGCTAGTCCATCACATTTTATGGATTAAAAACTTAGCTTTTCACGTTCAATAAAATCCTATAAATTCTCTACAAATCTACAAAAATAGGTTCAGTAATATACTTTGATATACAAATATGTTTGAGTAAAAATCAAAACATGTTACAAACATTTTGAACTATTTTTTTAATATGAAAGTTTTGCCTTAAACAAAAATCTGTATTTTTCTAAAATGATTTTTCCAAATAGAAAATCGATTTTTTCAAAACTTCTCCAAATACAAAAGCAAGATATTCTAAACACTATATAAGTTTAGTGTGTATGGATATAATCCACTACACATATATGATGAAATATCTATGTTTTTGACATTAAGCTCTAAAATAAGTTTTGATAAAAACACATGTATATTTCTAAGCTTAAAAATCAAACCGGTATTTTCAAAACGAAAACTCTTTTAAGAAAATACATATAAATCTTGTGTGTGAGTGTATATGAACTTGAGCAAACATTTTATCTAAAATAAAATCTTACTATAAACAAACCTAGACACAAGTCTTCTCTTGAAGGTCTTCTTCTTCTTCTTAATTTGGTCCAAACCTTAATCCAATGAGCTAGACTCCTCTTGAGTACTTGATGCAATCTTGATGCGCGAGCTTTTGAATCAACACGTGCTAGTTTTAAAACTTAACTTTAAATCCTTTGTTAAAGCTAAACACCAACTAAGATCATAATCAAATATCTGAGACTAATTTAAACATAAGATCATTAGTACTATAACTACATGAGTTAATCATCATCAAAACTAGAGCGATGGGCCTTTGGGTCAACAATCTCCTCCTTTTTGATGATGACAAAATTCATGGAGTTATATATGCATGGATTAAAGTCAAGCATCATAGAAGCTCCCCTTAATTCATGCATAACAATAAACAAATATATATTGCAATGATGTGCATAAAACTAAACAAATATGTATGCAATGAAGTGCATAAAACTAAACAAATATGTATGCATAAACAAGGTGAGAGAAAACATGCATAAACCAAAAAGTCTTTTCTCCAAAAATCGTCTCCCTCTTTTTGTATAAACTTTCAAAATCATTTTCCTCCTTTTCGTATAAACATAAACTCAAATTGTAAATATGCATATATAAACTCAAAATCATTCTCCCCCTTTTTGTCAATCATCAAAAAGGGGTGAAAAACAAACCAATAATAAGGATATATATGCGATATACATTCATGAAGAGGAAGGCGTAAAGTTAGCTCCCTTGTATACATGCATTACATGAAGAAGGGAAGACAAAATCCTAACTCACATAAAGCATAATATATAATGTATAAGTGGAGATGCAAAGCCCCCCTACACACGTGTATCACATAAAGAAGAGATGTCAAGCTCCTCAATACAAGATACACTCAACATGAATCTATATAGAGAAAAGATGTTAACCTCCCCTTGCATATAAGTAATTCAAATCAAAACATTTTTAATCATCACTTTAAAGACAAATTTTGAAATTTTCTGAAATCAAAATTTTGAAATATCACTTATACATGAACAAGTATTAAGATATCATAAGATTTTTGATACCAAATGAAATTGAAAATTTTGATACCAATTGAAATTGAAACATTTGTAAATTGTTATACCAAAGAAAGTAAAATATTTTATATTTAGATACCAATTGAAATATATGGTAAATTGTGATACCAAATTAAATGTAAAATATTTTGATACCAATATGAAATTGAAACCAAATTGAAACCAAAACATATAGATACCAATTGAAGTATATTGTACATTTTAATATAAATTAAAAAGTAAACTATGAAGTATATTGATACCAATTGAAATGCCAATAGAAAATAATGGATAAGCTCATTAAAATACCAATTGAGATATCAATTGAAAATAAGATTTAAGTCAAGCTTAGCATAAATATAATTTGTGCTTTAAACATGTAAAGATTGTAAATCAAGCACAATTAAATCATATATATGTATGAAAAATGAAAATACCAAAAGAAATTGATATTATTTGTAATTTGAAGCATACATATATAAGAAAATAAATATGAGTATACAAAAATATAATTTCATGAAGTTCATGTGTATAACTCATACCTAACCACCCTATTCATGCACATGATAAAAAAAATTTCAATAAGGCATATAAGGCATGGTCGCCCATCCATCCGCCCTTTAAGGTTTGGTAGGGGTTTTCAAAAATATGAGTTTAAAAATATTTTAGCATACTTTGAAAACACTACCAATTGAAGAATAAATAACTAGTTTAGAGTAATTTTTGAAAAACTACTTAAAGATCCTTCAAACTGAAAACAAAACATATATATATCTCATGAAGTATACCAAATACATAGGTGTTGACACTCGAAATCTATAAAGCTCAAAAAAACTCATGAAGACAATGTCATGAGTAAACAAATGAAGTGTGAGTGTATAAGAATCATATAAATAGCATTTTCATGAAAATAATCAATGAGGCTCAGGATAAACATGAATTTCTTTTTTATCAAAAACATGAAAATCATAAAAATTTATTTTCATTAAAATATAAACTTCAAGGCATATGTATGTTCTATCAAAACTAACAATATACATACATATCCTAAACACAAATGAGTTCATAAAGTAATTTGTATGAAGGCAAGTGACTCAAGGGTATACATGTATATTTATTAGTTTCAAACAAGAATTACATATACATGAAGCAAAAATGCACAAAAAATAGGTAAAACAAGTATAAATGAAGGAATCATCAAAACTACGCTATACATGTACATGAAATGTGTTGGCCCAAAGGCCTATCACTCTAGTTTTGATGATGACCAACTCATGTAGTTATAGTACTAATGATCTTGTGTTTAATTAGTTTCAGATTTGTGATTAAGATCTTAGTAGGTGTGTAGCTTCAACAAAGGATTTAAAGTCAAGTTTTGGAGCTAACACGGTTTGATTCAAGAGCTCATGCATCAAGACCACATCAAGTACTCAAGAGGAGTCTAGCTCTATGGATCGTGTTTGGACCAAGTCAAGAAGATGTGAAGACTTCAAGTGAAGACCTTCAAGATCAAGACTTGTGTCTAGGTTTGTTTTATTAAGATTTTATTTTTTAGATAAAATGTAAAGGATAGAATAGTTGGTGGATTGCTCAAGTATATCTTACACACACACACTCTTGATTTAGATAAGTTTTTCATAAAAAAATTTTTATTTTGGAAAAATACAAAAGAGTTTTCTTTTTGAAAAATTACCGGTTTGGTTTTTGGAATTCAAGTTTATATGTTTTAACCAAAATCAAATTTAGAGCTTAATGTCAAAAATATAGATATTTCACCATGTATGTGTAGTGGATCATATCCATACACTCTATGCTTTAAAAGTTGTTTAAATATCTTGTTTTTGTATTTGGAGAAGTTTTGGAAAAACCAATTTTAGAAAAATACAGTTTTCGTTTTTAACCAAAATTCCCAAGTTACAAAAATAGTTCAAACTGTTTGTAACATATCTTGATTTTGTGCAAGCATGTTTGATTATCAAAGTATAATGTTAAAACTATTTTTATAGATTTTTGGTAATTTTATGGGATTTTTATTGAGCCAAAATGACCAAGTTTTCTTTCCCAAAAATCCCTGACCTGGCTTCTGCCGGTTGACCGGACCGGTCGACCGAGCTAGAAGTCAGTCGACCGGGACAGTCGACCGACGTACACAGACGTGCACGCCAGTTCTGGCTGGAGGGCCGGTCGACCGACCCGGTCGACCGCCAGAGAGCTTCTGCTCTCTGGAAAGCCCCGGTCGACCGGGCCGGTCGATGGACAGAGAGTCTGCTCTCTGTTCCAGGGCCATGGTCGACCGCTGGCACAACGGTCAGATTTCAGACCGTTGGCCGGTCGACGGTCGACCGACAGGCCATCCTGGCTCCAACGGCTAGTTTTTTCTAGCTCTATAAATTGGGGCTTTTGGGGGCTGTTTTGGTTAAGATTTTTGGAGAGTTTTTAAGACAGTTTTTCCTACTCTATTAAGAGGTTTTCTCCACTAAATTGAGAGCAAATATTTCCAATCAAAAGGGGAGTTTATCAAGAGTGTTTTAAAAGTGATTTCCTTGAGTTTTCCTCCACCATCTCAATCCTTGTTTTCTCACACAACACTTGAGCCATCCATTGCTATATCTACCTATAGGAGTGTTATTGTGAGAGGATTTTAGGTGATCAAAGTGTTGTGATCACCAAAGTTCAACTTTGTACTTTGAGGAGGCGGACGGTTGTGTTCGCGGTGTTTCGGGTTCTAGTGAGAACTCGGCGTTTGAGGTGCGGCCTTGGCGAGCTAGTGAGCTTGCGGTGTGTACGGGACTAGAGAGTCCAAGGAGTTCAAGTGTGAACTCGCCTTGTAGGTGTTACGGCACCGAGTGATCCGGTGGGATCGGTTTTTAGTGGAAATCCTTCAAGTGTGAAGGCGGGGACGTAGAGCAAGTGTGCTTGAACCTCAAAACAAATCTCCCGTGTTTGCGATTGCTCACTCTCTATCTCTTACTCTTGTCTTTATATCTTGCATGCTAATATTGTCTTTATCTTTATATGCTTGATATATTGTGTGCTTAATTGTTATATGCTTGGGGATTCTTTGCTAACACTTGTATTCAATCAAGAGAGCCAACGCGGCACCTCAACTCTTATTTAGAGGAATCTTGAGGAGTTAGTCCAGAGCCCTTCATGAGGAATTCGGCTACACTCTTGTGTTAAACTTGGTGTTTAGTTTAATAAGTTTTTAATTCCGTATTTAGTGACCTTTAGATTAGCCATCACCTATTCACCCCTCTAGGTGATTTACAATTGGTATCAGAGCCAAGTGCTCTTGATTTGGGTCTTACAACCTAGAGTTAAAGATCCTCATTTTTAGGCTAATCACAATATTTGTACACACACCATGGATTTCATGTCACCTCCCACCTTTGACATCCTTAACATCCAAACTTGGAAGGTTAAGATGTCTTTGTACCTCAAATCCCTAGGCATTCATGTTTATTTTGCCACTACTAGAGATTCTTATTGTTTAAATGGCAAATATATTGATGCTAATGCAAAAGCTCTTCATGCTTTGAAGAGTACCCTAAATAATGATTATTTATGTAGGGTTGCTAACATTGACTCGGCTTTTGTAGTTTGGAACTCGTTGATCTCCCTTGGCGAAAAAGAACAATACTATGCGGGGAGCAATTCGGATGTTGGAAGCGACACCTCCAACGTGTGCTACATGGTCCAAGGGGACAACCCCCTTGAGGTAACTACCGAATCCGAGGTAGAAGAGGATGTT
The DNA here is from genome assembly GCA_038442645.1 of Agave tequilana. Classification (NCBI taxonomy): domain Eukaryota; kingdom Viridiplantae; phylum Streptophyta; class Magnoliopsida; order Asparagales; family Asparagaceae; genus Agave; species Agave tequilana. The sequence goes on along the minus strand of JAVJIF010022887.1, from coordinate 32,251 downwards.
GATATGTCATATAATGAACTAGCATCATTTTGTCAACAACTCTTAGAAAAATATGACATGATTAAAAAGGATAACAAAATTTTAAAAAAGAATTTTGATTGCATGTTAAAAGAAAATGAGTCTTTTAAAAATAAAGTTGCATGCTTTGAAAAAGAAAATGAAAATTTGAAAAATGAAAATGTTTCCTTGCTTTCTAAATTGAATGATGTATGTGAAGGAAATACTTCATTGAAAAACAAAATTGTTTTGGTGGAAAAACAAAATGAAGTTGCTTTAAATGAAAACAACTCTTTAAAAAGAAAAATTGTTGAAAAAGAAAAAGAAAATGTTTTTAAAAAGAAAAAAAATAATGATTCTCTATCTCACCATGCTTTACATGCCACCATTAATCAAAATGAGATTAATGCTTTGAAAAATAAAATAAATTGTTTGAGCTCAACTTTGAGCACATGTGCATTTAATCATAAGAGATTGGAGTCCATGTTTTTAAAGAAACAAACTCCACATATTCATGCACATCACCCACATGCATATTCACTATTTGCACGTCATGATCACACACATACACATATGCATGCTAGAGTGTACAAATGTACACATTGTGACCGCAAAGGCCATTTAGCAAAGTTTTGTTTTGACAAGATACATCATGTGAATTTTGCTAATAAAAATGTTTGGGTTCCTTACAAGACTAACCCCAAGGACCCAAAAGAAAATGGGTACCAAAATCCCCACCTTTTATTTTTGATGTAGGTGCGGGCTCTCACATGACGTGAGAGGGATGGTGCCTTGATGGTGGTTGCACTTGGACTTGATGGACTTACTTTTGATGCACCGCTATCAAGGAGGTTTGGTGGAACAACCACCATGTTTTGGAGATTTGGAGTATAGTTCTTTGGTTTGGTAACTATCTCTAAACTCCTAATTTAGTTTACATGCTTATTCATATATGATATCTTTAGCATGTTTATGTTTTGTGCTTCATGTGGTAAATACTAGTTTAAATATAGTTTTTATCAAAACTTAGATATATACTTATACAAGCAGTGAGCAACAAATTGATTCATATATGTTTGCACTTCATTGTTCATTTGTACTCACTATATGCACATGTATAGCCTAGTTTTGATGATTCTCTCATTTACACTTGTTTTGCCTATTTTCATGTTTTGCTTCATGTATATGTATTTTATATTCAAATCTAATAAATATACATGTATACCCCATGAGTCATTTGCCTTCATGCAATTTCCATTATGGACTCTCTTTATGTTTGGGATATGTATGCATATTGTTAGGATTGAATAAAAACATACATATACCTAGAAGTTTATTTTTAAGATGAAAAATAAATTTTTATGATTTTCATCTTTATATGAAAAATGAATTTTCATGATTTGTTTAATAAAATGATATTCATGTTTTTGAGCATTATTGATTATTTTCATGAAAATGCTATTTACATGATTCTTGTACACTCACACTTTATTTGTTTATTCATGACTTTATTTCATGATTCTTTTTGAGCTTTATCGATTTTGAGTGTCAACTCTTGTGTATTTGGTATGATTCATAAAAAATATATGATTTGGTTTCATGTTTTGAAGGATCTTTAACTAATTTTTTAAAAATTACTTTTAACTAGTTATTGTTCTTCAATTATTAGTTTATGAGTTATATACTTGATTTACATTGTTATTTTCAATTGGTATCTCAATTGATATTCATTTTGTATATACTCATATTTTATTTCCTATATATGTATGCTTCATAATTTCTATTGGTATTTTCATTCTCATACATATATATGTTTTATTTGTGCTTGATTAAAAATTGATTTACATATTTAAAGCACAAAATTTGTTTATGCTAAGCTTAATTCAAATCTTTATTTTCAATTGATTTCTCAATTGATATTTTAATAAGCTTATGCATTATTTTTAAAATTGGTATTTTTATTGATATCAAAAATGTGCAATAATCTTCAATTGGTATCTATTGATTGCAATTGGTATCAAAATAATTTACAATAACTTTCAATTGGTATCAATATGATTCTATTTTGATTAAAATTCAAAATTTGTAATGTTTATTTATAATGATATCTTAAAATTTGATTACAATTGGTATCTTAAAAATTTTGTTTACAAGATATCTCAAAATTTGTTTTATTAAAGAACATTCAAAATTTTGTTTTAATATAAAATTTTGAAAATTAAAAATGTTTTGATTTGTATTGCCTATATGCAAGGAGAGCTTAACATCTCTTCTACATATAGATTCATGATGAGTGTATCTTATATTGAGGAGCTTGACAACTCTTATTTATGTGGTACACGTGTGTAGGGGGAGCTTCACATCTCCTCTTATGCATTACATATTATGCGTTATGTGAATTAGGGCTTGTCATCCCTCTTTCATGTAATGTATATGTGTAGAGAAGTTAACTTAGCGTCTTCCTCTTCATGAATGTATATCGCATATATCCTTTATTGATTTGTTTAATGTCACCCCTTTTATTGATTTTTGCTTTTGACAAAAAAAGGGGGAGAAGATTTGTTTTTATTTTAACCCCTTTGTTGATGATTGACAAAAAGGGGGAGAAGTTTTTGAGAAATTTTTAGTATATATGCATGTTTTCCTTACTTTATTCATAAAGGAGGAGAAGGATTTATGTTTATGCATATATGTTTTGTATTGCAAATAGGAGAAAAGAAAAAGAATTTGATGAGTTTTATGCTTGATTAGCATGTTTTATCTCTGTATTTTTGCATACATGTTTACATAGTTTATGTGCTTCATTGCCATATCTTATTGTTTATTGTTATGCATGAGTTAAGGGGGAGCTTTCTTGAAGCTTTACTTTAATCCATGTATATATAACTCCATGAGTTTTGTCATCATCAAAAAAGGGGAGATTGTTGGCCCAAAAGGTCTATCACTCTAGTTTTGATGATGATCAACTCATGTAGTTATAGTACTAATGATCTTGTGTTTAATTAGTTTAAATTTGTGATCAAGATCTTAGTAGGTGCGTAGCTTCAACAAAGGATTTAAAGTGGAGCTAACACGGTTTGATTCAAGAGCTCAAACAATCTATTCTATTTTTCAAAAATTTAATCTCATTTTTATCAATGGTTACATGAAATGCATGGTGAGAATGAGAATCAACACTCTTGTTCTTTTTAGAAACATTTTCCTTTTCCTTTGAAACAATTTTTCTTTTTAAAGAGTTATTTTCATTCAAAGCAATTTCTTTTTCTTTTTCCACCAAAATAATCTTATTTTTCAAAGAAGTATTTCCTTCACAAAGATCATTTAATTTAGAAGTTAAGAAAATATTATCCTTTTTCAAAATATCATTTGCTTTTGAAATGCATTCCAATTCATTTTGAAAAGAATCTTTTTCTTTTAGCAAGGAATCAAATTTACTTTTCATTTTCTTATTATCCTTTTTAAGTATGTCATATTTTTCAAGAAGTTGTTGACAAAATGAAGCAAGATCATCATATGACAAGTCAACATCCTCATCAAGCTTGGATTCGGAATTTACCCCAAGGGGGTTATCCCCTTGACCATGTAGCATAAGTTGGAAGCATCACTTCCATCATCTGAGTTGCTCCCCGCATAGTATTGCTCTTGTTCGCCAAGGGAGACAATAGTATTCCAAACTATAAAAACCGAATCAAAATTAGAAACCCTAGATAAATATTCATCATTTAGGGTTGACTTTAAAATATGGATGGCTTTTGCATTAGCCTCAAGATATTTGCTATTACTAAAGTATGAATCCTTAGTGGTAGCAAGATAAACATGAATACCTAGGCCTTTGAGGTACATGGACATCTTAACTTTTCAAGTTTGGATGTTAAGAATGTTAAACATAGGAGGTGATATAAAATCCATGTGTGTGTACAAATATTGTGATTAGCTATAATTGAGGATCTTTAACTCAAGGTTGTTAGACCCAAATCAAGAGCACCAAGCTCTGATACAAATTGAAATCGCCTAGGGGGTGAATAGGTGACTAGCTAATCTAATGGTGAATTAATGCTGAATTAAAACTATTTATGGAAATTAAAAATTCTTAAGCTAAACACACCAAGTATAACACAAGAGTGTAGCTGAGTTCCCCGTGAAGGGCTCTGGACTATCTCCTCAAGCTTCCTCTAGATAAGAGTTGAGGTGCCGCTATGGCTCTCTTGGTTGAATACAAGTGTGAGCAAACAATCCCAAGCATATAACAATTAAGCACACAATATATCAAGCATATAAGAGATATGAGCAATAAGCATAAGCAAGATATAAACACAAGTGAGAGATAGAGAGAGAGCAATCGCAAATACGGGAGATTTGTTTCGAGGTTCGAGCACCCTTGCTCTACGTCCCCGCCTTCAACACTATGAAGGATTTCCACTAGAATTGATCCCACCTGATCACTTGTTACCGCAACACCTACAAGGAGTTCACACTAGAACTCTTAGACTCACTAGTCCCCTCACTTGTTCCCGCAAGAACAAACACACGCAAGCTTGCCGAGGCCGCACCTCTACACAGAGCTCCCACAAGAACTCGAAACACTACGAACTCGCAAATCCGCCTCCTCAAATACAAAAGTGAACACTTGGTTATCTAAACACTTTGATCACCTAAACATAATCTCACAATAACTCTCCTATAGGAATGATATAGCAATGGAAAGCTCAAGTATGTGTGAGAAAACTAAGATTAATTGGTGGTGAAAAACTCAAGAAATCTCTTTTGAAAACACTCTTGATAAACTCTCCTTTTGATTGAAAATATTGGCTCTAAAACATGTGGATAAAACCAATGATATAGGTAGGAAAAACTAGGCCAAAAACTTTCTTGAAATCTTGTAGAAAACAGTCCAAGGGAGCCCCATATAAATAGGCTCCAAAATATGGCCGTTGGAGGCCTAGTCAGCAGTCTGGACTGCTGGCGGTCGAACGCCCAGTCGACCGGCCAACGGTCAGATTTCTGACCGTTAGGCTAGCGGTCGACCAGCCGGTCGATCGTTTCCTGGCAAATGACCCAGCGGTCGACCGCCCGGTCGACCGGACCATTTTCAGAGAGCAGAGGCTCTCTGGCGGTCAACCGTGCAGTCGACCGGCCCTTGGCTGTGCACATTTGTGCACATCGATCGATCGCCCGGTTGATCGACTCTGTCTAGGTCGACCGGCCGGTCGACCGACGGAAGGCCAGTCCAGCACATTTTAGGGATTAAAAACTTGGCTTTTTACCTTCAATAAAATCCCATAAATTCTCTAAAAATCTAAAAAAATAAGTTCAGTAATATACTTTGATATACAAACATGTTTGAATAAAAATCAAAACATGTTACAAACATTTTGAATTTTTCGTAATATGGAAGTTTTACCTTAAACAAAAATCTGTATTTTTCCAAAATGATTTTTCCAATAGAAAACTGATTTTTTCAAAACTTCTCTAAATATAAAAATAAGATATTCTAAACACTATATAAGCTTAGTGTATGGATATGATCCACAACACATATATGATGAAATATCTATGTTTTTGACATTAAGCTTTAAAATAAGTTTTGATAAAAACACATGTATATTTCTAAGATTAAAAACCAAACCGGTACTTTCAAAACGAAAACTCTTTTATGAAAACACATATAAATATTGTGTGTGAGTGTATATGAACTTGAGCAATCCACCAACTAATCTATCCTTTACATTTTATCTAAAAACAAAATCTTACTATAAATAAATCTAGACACTAGTCTTCTCTTGAAGGTCTTCTTCTTCTTAACTTGGTCCAAATCTTGATCAAATGAGTTAGACTCCTCTTGAGTACTTGATGTAATTTTGATGCGTGAGCTCTTGAATTAACACGTGCTAGCTTCAAAACTTGACTTTAAATCCTTTGTTGAAGCTAAACACCAACTAAGATCTTGATCAAATATCTGAGACTAATTTAAATATAAGATCATTAGTACTATAACTATATGAGTTAATCATTATCAAAAATAGAGCGACGGGCCTTTGGGTCAACAATCTCCCCCTTTTTGATGATGATAAAACTCATGGAGTTATATATGCATGGATTAAAGTCAAGCATCATAGAAGCTCCCCCTTAGCTCATGCATATCAATAAACAAATTTATATTGCAATGAAGTGCATAAAACTAAACAAATATGAATGCAATGAAGTGCATAAAACTAAACAAATATGTATGCATAAACAAGGTGAGAGAAAACATGCATAAACCAAAAAGTCTTTTCTCCAAAAACCGTCTCCCCCTTTTTGTATAAACTTTCAAAATCATTTTCCTCCTTTTTGTATAAACATAAACTGAAATTATAAATATGTATATATAAACTCAAAGTCATTCTCCCCTTTTTTGTCAATCATCAACAAAGGGGTGAAAAACAAACCAATAATAAGAATATATATGTGATATACATTCATGAAGAGGAAGGCGCAAAGTTAGCTCACTTGAATAAGACTTGAAGATAGTGTAAATTTTTATAAGAATTTAGAATGTTTAAGTTTAGAGTATTAGATTGAATGCTTAAAAATTTTACACATAGTTAATAAGTTTTTAAAAAATTAGTTTTTATAGTTTTTCTAGTAATAATAACTCTTCTTTCTGTTACTCACTCTTGTTTATTTGTGCATGCTTACACTTATTCTTGCTCTTATTGTGCTCAGTATACTTGCTCTTAACATTGTTGTTCTTTATTTAATCAAGAATGTAATTGTGCACCTCAATTTTTATTTAGAGGAATTTTTGAGGAGAAGTTCTAGAGCCCTTCATGAAAAATTCAGCTTCGCTTTTTGGTTTTGATTTGACAACAAGTTGTTGGTTTTAATTATTGTAGTTATACTTGTGTAGAATTGCTAGTTAAATTTTTATTTTTGCATTTGATTAGCATATCACTCATGAACCTCCTCTAGGCGATTCAAATTGGTATCAGAACTTGGTACTCTTTTTTTCAAGGTTTAACCACCTTAGAGAGATATTTATTTGCTAATTATATTATTTGTTTCACATACTCGCACTCATGGCCGATAGTGTTAAGACCCTAACCAAGTTTAATGGGCTTAACTTTCCCATTTGAATAGTTAAGATGATCATTTTCTTACAATTCTTAGGAAGCCGTGTAGCAAAGGTCGTCACCAAACCTTTTCTCATTCCCGAGAGTGATGAGGACACATGACCCGACATTATCGTTAAGAAATTGATGACAATGCTAAAGCCCACTATGCCCTATTACAAGCTATTGATAATGACGATATTTCTAGGATCATTAATTGCAAATCCGCCTATGAAATTTTCTTACAATTAACAATAATGTTGAAGCTTGTTAAGACTTGACAATTAAAAGGAAAACTTAGCATAATACCAGAATCGCAAGTAACAAGACTTCAAGATTTACATCATTAACGGTAAGACAGAGAAACTACATCATAAACATGAAATTTCAAAATTAAAAGGAACCATGGAATTGAAAATTAAGAGAGAATCTTAAATAAGAAATGAGGAACTAATGGTTGTTTAATTTGTTGGATTTAATATCATAGGAAAATGGACAAAACAATTATGATTGCATAAAGTTATTATGCAGGAAAATGAACTTCAAAAAATATAGAATTTATATATTTGTCTTCTAGATTGTTGTTTTTAAACTATATTTTCCTATATTTTCAGATATTTTTACTAAAATTTAAAAGTTTAAACTTGCAACAATTTAAACATGCAACAATATGGAATAAATATACCGCAATAAAATTTAACATAATTAAATAATTTATATGAGAAATGAAAAACTGACATGTAAAAGGAGCAGTCGTGCTAGTCACTGCCCTAGAAGATAAAGACCTGCCCTATCGCTTGGGTATTAAATCACTCGTGTTTGTTGGCCCAATGGTTCAATCACCTTTTGTTTTGATGATTTTAAAACTCATGTGGTTAAGTATTATTAATCAAGTTCAAGTATTTTTAAGTTTATAGATTTCAAGAGTTAGGTGTTTAGCTTCACTCTTCTCTCAAAAGAAGGTATTGAGGTACTCAAGTTGATTCAATCTTGAGACTTTAGCTCGAAAAGTCAAAATTTAGATTTTTGAAGAAGCCTACTTAAAAAAGACTTCAAGATAGTGTAAACTTTCGTAAGAATTTAGAATGTTTAAATTTAGAGTATTAGATTGGATGCTCAAGAATTTCACACATCTCAATAAGTTTTTCAAAAATTAGTTTTTATAGCTTTTATAATTTGACTTTTGATAGACAATATATCTTCAATAAATTTTTATCTATATTTTTATAAAAGTATCAAAATATTTACAAGTATTTTTCAAAATTAAAAATATTGTGTTTTTGGGCTGAAGCCGGTCGACTGCCCGTTGTGCAGTGCAGAGACTATGTTCTGGCCGGTCGACCCAGTGGTCGGCCGCATGTGCACGACATGCACCTGTGCAGTGCACTGGGACCGGTCGACCGCTGGGTCGATCGTTGGCTGAAGCTCACTAGACTGGCTCCAGGTCAGTCGACAGAGCAGTGAACCTCCTATACATTTATGAGCTCTGAGCTCAGAAGTGTGTTCTGGTCGGTCGATCGCATGGTCAACCAAGCACAATAGGTAACTTCTGTTTGCCTAGCTGATCGATCGTCCGGTCGACCGCCAGAGGAGCAAAACAGACAAATAGCCTTTAAAATGGCTACTTTTGGATTTGAATCTTTTTGTTTTATCCCCAAACAGATATATTTTACTTTTTTAAGGTTTAATCAGAGTTTTAATGGCTTTTTGCTCTCTAATGATATTTCCCTCTTTCTATAAATTGGGGTCATTATAGAGAGTTTTCTATCTAGTTTTTGACCAAGAAATTGTTTGAAAGATTCAAGAAAAATTCTAGTTTTCAAGTTTACACAAGAGCTTTCACTTTCCAGTCTTTTGTGCAAAGTTTTCAGCTCTCAATTTCAAATCTTTTAATGATTTTCTCTCACAAACTTCTTGAACTTCAAATCTACATTTTATATTATAGAAAGTTATATTTGAGAGAGTTTGTGACCTTGAAGGTCATCAAGTGATTGTATTCTTTATTTTCTTTGAGAGTTTCTCTTGGGTAGAGGATTGAAAGTTGGAGTTGAAGCTCTGGATCTTGCGGAATCATTTGTGGTCAAATTCTAGTGGAGATAGTAGAAATCCTTCATTGTGGTTAAGGCGAAGATATAGAGCAAGTTGCTCGGAACTCGAACAAATCTCTTGTGTTCGTGATTACTCTTCTATCTTTTACTCATTCTTATTCATTTATGCATACTTACACTTGTTTTTGCTCTTATTGTGCTTTATATACTTGTTCTTGCCATTGTTGTTCTTTATTTAAATCAGAAGGCAATTGTGCACCTCAACTCTTATTTAGAAGATTTTTTGAGGAGAAGTTCTAGAGCACTTCACGAAAAATTTGGTTTTGCTTCTTGGTTTTGATTTGACAACAAGTTGTTGGTTTTAATTATTATAGTTATACTTGTGAAGAATTGCTAGTTAAGTTTTTATTTCCGCATTTGTTAGTTTCACTTCTTGGTTTTGATTTGACAACAAGTTGTTGGTTTTAATTATTATAGTTATAACTATAATAATTTTAATTATTATAGTTATACTAGTGTAGAATTGCTACTCACCCCTTCTAGGTGATTTAAATTGGTATCAAGCTTGGTACTCTTATTTTTTAAGTTTAACCACCTTAGAGATTCTAAGATCCTTATTTGCTTCGCAAACTCGCACTCATAGTTAATAGCGTTAAGACCCCATCTAAGTTTAGTGGGCCTAACTTTTCCATTTGAAAAGTTAAGATGATTGTTTTCTTACAATTCCTAGGAAGCCGTGTAGCAAAGGTCGTCACCAAACCTTTTGCTATTCCTGAGGGTGATGAGGACATATGGCCTGACATTATCATTAAGAAATTTAATTCCAATGCTAAAACCCGCTATGCCCTATTACAAGCTCTCCATGATGATATTTCTGGGTCATTAATTGTAAATCCGCCGATGAAATTTGGAGCAACCTTGTAGTAACCTATGAGGGGACCTCTCAAGTGAAGAGGCTAAAATATATTTATTTCATTCTCAATATGAGAACTTTAATATGGATGAAAATGAATCTACTGATGACATGATTATATGTTTTACTAAAATTACTAATGGTCTTTCTTTTTTAGGTGACACTATTGACAATGACCAAAAAGTAAGGAGGATCATACGAGCTCTTCCTCTATCATAGGAAGTCAAGTCCACAACTACGAAGGATCTCAACAATAAGGAAGAAATAGATTCATGGGCTTTAATGAAAATTTAAAGACTCATGAGATGGAAAGAAAATTAAGAGAAGAAAAGGCTCCATAAAAGAAGAAAGATTTTGCATTCAAGGCTACTCTTACCATCTCTGATGAAGATGAAGAAAATGAAGAAGATGTTGAAGAACTCTCTCTCCTTGTGAAGAACATGAGGGGAAAGTTCTGCAAAAGAGGGAGTTCCAACAATAGAAAGAAAGATGGCAAGGAAAGGAGGAAAGAAGAGGAAATGATATAAGGCCTTCCTACAATTGCAAGAAGGCCGGTCATAGCCGATTGCCCAAAAATGAAGAAGGTATCCACATCAAAGAAGCCTTACAAGAAGAAGGCATTGAAGGCTACTTGGGATTCAGAAAGAGAATCCGAGGAGAATGTTGACATAACAAATGTTTGTTTCATGCCTCTTAACAATGAAACAACCAAGGTAATTTAGATACCTAGTTTAAATGATTCTGATTTGTCTATAGATGAACTAGGAGATACTTTTGAATAACTTTCAAATAACTATGATATTCTTAAAATGAAAATTTGAAATTAAAGAAAGAAAATGAGATCTTACAAAATAAGTTAAATATGATTTTAAAAGAAAAAGAAGATTTATCTCTTTCACTTGAAAATACTAAAAAAGATTTTGATTGTTTTCTTATAAAGCTAAATTTTCTATTATTGATCAAAATGAGGTGTTTTTAATAAAAAGCAAAACTTAGACTTTAAGCAATGTTTTAAAGAAATTTGAATTTGATAAGGCTAAAATAAAATTCATGTTTCCAAAGAGGCATACTTGAAGGACGCTATAATCACATGTTTCATACAAACATCATGCTCACACACACACAACATGCTTACCATGCTCACAATACACACCATCAGTTATGCCAAGGTGTTTGTACATATTATGGCCGAAATGATCGCTTAGCCAAATTTTCTTATGATAGGTTAAATATTGCAAATAATCATGTTTGGCTTCATAAGAATAACAATGTAGTGTTGGACTAAAGATCCATCACTTAAGTTTTAATGATGATTAACTCATATAGTTATAGTACTAATGATCTTGTGTTTATTTAGTTTCAGATTTTGATCAAGATCTTAGATTGGTGTCTAGGATCTTCAAAAGACTCAAAGCTAAAGTTTTGAAGCTAATAGGTGTTGCTTTAATAGCTCAAGAATAAAAAACACATCAAGAACTCAAGAAGGAGTCTAGTTCAAAAGAATCAAATTTGAATCAAGTCAAAGTGAAGAAGAAAAGACTCTACTTTGTTAGAATGTGTTTTAGATTTTTGTAAAGTTCAGATTAGACTTGATTGCTCAAACTTTCACACACACACACAAACAAGTTTGATATTGATTTTCAAGAACAAAAGTTTTCAAGTTTCGGTTTAACTAGCTCGTGTTTTGTTTTTATGAAAAGATATTATCAAAAAAAAGTTCATAATGTTTCATTTGTGTATTGGGTTTTCTCCATACACATTGGTGCTTCAAAATAATTTAAATAACTTATTTTTGTACTTATATATATTTTGAAAAACTTATTTTTCAATTAAGTTTAGTTATTCGAAAAACATTTTTTAATATAGTTTTTATTCAAAATAGTTTTGACATCTCAAAAAGAAGTTCAAATGTTTATTATATATGTTGATTTTTTTTTAATCCCATATATTTATTCTCAAATGTATTTATAAGAATTTTTTAAAGAATTTTTTAAAGAACAAAAATTGTTTTTGGCCTAGGCCTGTCGACCATGGTGTCACAAGCCACTGACTTGTGCACACGATCAACCGAGCAATCAATCGGACATGCACACAAGCATTAGCTTGTGCACGCAGTCGATCGTTGGGCCGCTGGGCTGGATGGTCGCCAGTTGTGTAGAGCAGAATAGTATGCTCTGGACGGTTGACCAGGCGTTCGACCACTGGCTCAACGGCTAGTTTTCTAGCCATTGGCAGTCGATCGGGCAGTCAATCGCTCTGCTGTCAAAAGCAACAGATTGCCTATAATGACTATATTTTAGATTTTTCTGATTTGTTTTATTTCCAAATGTCTAGTATTTACATTATTTAGGTTTAAACATGTTTTTAATAATTTAGATTAATCTCTAATGGTTTCATCCCATTCTCTATAAATGGGACCCATTGTAGAGAGTTTTCCCCTAAAATTTTCAAGATTTCAAATTTTAAAAATTCAAGTTTTAGTTTTTGAAAAAGAATTGAAAAATCAAGAAAACAAGTTTTTGGAAGAAATTATTTTTTTGTTCCAAATTCATACATCTTCAAAGAAGTTTTTCCAATAGTTTTACTTGATCCTCCGCTTTCAAATCTCTAAGTTTTCCTCACACAAGTTTGAGCCAATCTCCTCTATCTACTCTATAAAAGTTTGTTTGTGAGAGTTCATTATTTATGGTCAAGGAGATTGATCACCAAGTATTATTGTATTTGAAGCAGTTGGAGGTTGCAGCCTCAGAGTGAGCTTGCGGGCTCATGATTGTAGGTATTACGACACCGAGTGAGGGACTTGCGAGTCCAAAAGTTCTTGAGGAAACTTTTATTGTTGAGTAATATTGTGGGATCGTGCATAGTGAAATTCTTCATTACGGTGAAAGTGAGGACGTAGAGTAAGTGGTTCGAACCTCGAAACAAATCTTTCGTCTTTGCGATTGCTCATCATCTCTCTCTACTAACTCTACTCACTCTAGTTTATATCTTACTTGTAAATATTTATCTATCTTTACATGCTTGATATAATTTTATATGCTCACACTTATTTGATAAGCACCTCAACTCTTTTCAAAGAGGAATCTTGAGGAGAACTTCTAGAGCTCATCACCGAGAATTTAGCTTTACTTTTGGTCATCTTTTCATGTGTTAGTTTTTGTTAGTATAAGTTTCTAATTCCGTATTTGACACCTACACTAGGTGATTTACATATAGGACCCAAAAATATTTGGATACCTAAATTAACTTTTATTTTACATAATTTAGGTATGCACCAAGCTCCCAAAACATAAAGAGCGGTGGTATCTTGATAGTGGTTGCTCGCGGCATATGACATAGGATATCAACAATATTGCAGCCATATCAAGCTCTAGTGAAGGTGGCACCGTCACCTTTGGAGATGATTCCAAGGGCAAAATTATCGGTATAGGTAATGTCAAAATTGGTACATCTTCTTTAACAGAAAATATTGCTTTAGTAGATGGTTTCAAATATACTCTATTAAGCGTTAGTCAAATGTGTGATAAAGACTTAAAGGTTATTTTTGATGATTCAACTTGTGATGTTGATGAGAAAAATAATTCTTGTGTGCTTTCTGTTCTTCGTGAAAACAATGTTTACATTATGATATGAGAAATTTAAATTGTAATGCTACTTGTTTATCCGCTATTAATAAAGATTCATGATTACGACATAAACGGTTGGGTCATGTTTCGTTTGACCACTATCTCGTATTGGTTCTAAGAAAGCGATGAAAGGTATTTCAAAATTGAGATTTGAAAAGGATAGCATTTGTGATGTGTGTCAATGAGAAACAAACCTAGTCCTCTTTCAAACCAATCAAAGATATTGTGATATCTCGTCCATTAGAATTAATACGCATGGATTTGGTTGATCCGACCAAAATCAAGAGTTTGAGTGATAATCATTTTGTTTTCATTCTTGTTAATGATTTTTTGAGATTTATTTGGGTTTTTCTTTTGGAACACAAGGATGAAGCTTTCTCATTTTTTTAATGTTTTTCGAAAAAGAGTTGAAAAAGAAATTTTTTTCCCATTTTATGCATTAAAAGTAATAGAGGTGGTGAGTTTGTCAACCACACCTTTAACACTTATTATGAAGAAAATGGAATTAACTATGAGCTTTCATGCCCTAAAACTCCATAATAAAATGGAGTCATCGGAAGGAAGAATAGAACTCTCTAAGAGATGGCTAGAACTATGATCAATGATCTTGGACTTCCTCAATATTTATGGGCCGAGGCCGTAAGAACATCATGTTACATTATCAATAGAATTTATTTTAGCAAAAATTTGAATATAACTCTGTTTGAGATTTATCATTTGAGAAAATCAAATGTTTCATATTTTAGAGTTTTTGGGTATAAATGTTTTGTTTTAAATACCAAAGATAATTTAGGGAAGTTAGATGCTAAATCATATGAAGCAAATTTTGTAGGTTATTCTAACACTAATAAAACTTATAGAGTCTTCAATATATCAACTTTCACTATTGAGAAATCTAAACAAGTCAAGTTTGAGGAATCTATCTCCTCTTTTGAAGAATTTGTAGATTGTTAAATTGATTCCTTAGGTAAAGATATGTAGAAGATGTCAATGAAGGACTTGTTGGCCCAAAAGCCCATCACTCTAGTTTTTTTATGATGATTAACTCATGTAGTTATATTACTAATGATCTTTCATGTTTATGTTTTATATTTTAATCAAGATCTTAGTTCTTGTGTTTAGTTTCTTCAAATGACTCAAAGTCAAGTTTTGACGCTAAACAGGTTGATTCAAGAGCCCAAACATAAATGACATATTTAGCACTCAAGGATGAGTCAAGTTCAAGATGAATCAAGTGTTTGAATCAAGTCAAAATAAAGTAGAAGCTTAAGATCAAGAGAGAAGGCTTAAAGTTTGTAATAGAATTTGTAAGTATATACAAGTTTTGTAAAGTTTAGATTAGATTTGATGCTCAAGATACGCACACACTAACACAAAATGTTTTTCATAAACAATTTCATGATTTTAAGTTTATGGTTTTTGTGTTTTTATTTTGAAAAATAGTTTTAATATATACAAGTATTGTTTATATTATAAAGTTTGAAATATGTTTAAATTTCTAGATATATATGTTTTTAGTCTAAATATATTTAATATATTGTGTTTTTACAAAATATTTTTATAAAATAAAATTTTATTTTTGTCCAAGTACTAGGACTGTCAACGGTGGTTTAGGCTTGTCGATTACTGATACATGATACACACTGTTGAGTTTGTCTCAGCTGTCGACAACCATGTTCAACTTTCGATGGAGGACTCAACAGAGACTGAGTGCATCTCAGTCTGTCGACAGGGAAATTCAGCTGTCGAACAGTGCTTTGTTTATTTTGAAAAATATGACCGTTAAGACAAGCCTGTCGACATGCATGTGCCTACTGCCGATAGTAAGATTGTCAACTTGCCTGATTTGTCTCCCATCAGTTATAATCTTTTGTAAACCTGTCCAGATCAGTTGTACTGGGTTTTCATGTTTTTAACATGTTTTTAATTGCTGGACTTATTGAGTTTTGATCTCTATCATATTGTTTGTATTGGATTGATTAGAGAGTGTGCAATAATAAGTTTTGCAAATAGTTTTTAAGATTCTCATTATAAATCTTTTGTGAAAAATTTTTCTTGAAGTTTTCAATTTCAAATCTCTAATTTTCTCTCACCCACACTTGAGCTTTCAAATTCTTATCTATTATATAAGTTAGGTTTGTAAGTCACTTTTGTTTATGATCAAGAGTTGATCATAAGTTGTTTCAAATCCGTATTGCAAGTAGTTGGAGGTTGCGATCTTGATCGAGCTTGCGGGCTCGTGTGTTGAAGTTCTTACGGGAACGAGTGAGGGACTTGCGGGTCCTAGAGTTCTTAGGGACCTTGTAAGTATTACGGTACCAAGTTATCTTGCGGGGTCGTGCATAGTGAGAATCTTTCATTGCGGTGAAGGCGGGGACGTAGAGCAAGTTGCTCGAACCTCGAAATGAATCTCCCGTGTTTGCGATTGCTCAACTTTCTTTCTCAACTCAACTCTCTATTTATATCTTGCATACATATTAATTGTGCTCAATCTTATATGCATGATATTATCTCATTCTTATGCTTGCGCTTAATTGTCATTCTTATGTATATTGATATTGTTTTATATGCTTGCACTCGTTTAAACTAAGAAAACAATTGTACCTCTCAACTTTTATTTAAGAAGAATCACAAGGAGAAGTTTAGAGTTCTTCATGAGGTATAGAGCTTTATTTCTTGGTCATGAGTTTGACATTATTTATGTGATCATATTTGTGATGATTTACTGGTTAAAAATTTTAATTTCCGCATTGATTAACATCTGAATAGAGTAAAGCACTTACTCTTACAACGTTAAAAAGTTAGCGCAAGAGTTAGGGCCTGTTTGTTTCGTTGCAAAACGTCGCAAGTCGTAAGTCGTAAAATGAGAATGGAAAAAGTGAACTGTAGCAGAGAAAATATATTGTGTTTTACGGTGTTTGGTTGATAAAGTGAAGTGTAAATAGAAAAGTATATTGTGTTTTTACGGTGTTTGGTTGATAAAGTGAAAGTGTAAATGGAAAAGTATATTGTGTTTTCGGTGTTTGGTTGGTAATGTAAAAGTGTAAGTGGAAAAGTTGACCACAAAATTAACTGTAGCAATGATTTAAATATTATAAATACTATTAAATTAAATCTATTATTGCAAATTAAATTGTATTAATAAATTTGAGATAAAAAATTAATAATCTTAATATTTTATTTATAACAATAATATTAATAAAATATTAGTATAAATAGTAAAATATTACTAAAATATTAACTAAATAAATAATATAAAATTTAAAAAAATCTAAAGAACATTAATAAAATTTTAAGAATACTAATAAAATATAAATATTAAAAAATGTTACAACAATAATAAAATATAGTTATAATATTATAATATTAAAAATACTTGAAAATTATTATAATATAAATTTTATTATAATATTATTGTAATATTATAGAAATATAAAATTAATAAAGTAAAATATAATTATAATTTAATAATAAATTATCATTATAGTATTATTATACTAAATTATTATTACAATATTAACATAATAAAATATTAATATAATAATAAAATATATTATGATATTAATAAAGTAATTTTTATATTAAAAATAAATAATTAAATATATAGTAATTTTATATTAAAGTATAATACTGTTATATTAATAAAATATTAACTCTAAATAAAATAATAAAAAATGGAATAAATATTAATAAAATAATAAAATATTAAATTAAAATATTAAATTAAAATAGTAAAATATTAAATATTAAAACAATAAAAAAGTTAAAGATTAAAAATATAAAATAATTAAATAATTAAATAAAAAATTGAACACTATTAAAATATTAAATATTTAATAATATTTAATTATATATTGATTATCAAGTAACTGTTTTGAACTGTAAGTATACTACAAGTGACAATTACATGACCACAAAATTAACTGTAGCAACTGCAAGTGGGAAAATATGAGTGTAAAAGTGAGATTTACATGACCACAAATTTAACTGTAGCAACTGCAAGTGGGAAAAGAAGAGTTGCAAAAGTGTTTTGCATTTTGCATTTTGCAAACGAAACCAAACAACTTTAAATGTAAAGTTGCAAAACTTTTTGCATTTTGCAAACGTTTTGCAACTTACCAAACACGCCCTTAGCCTTTGCCCCTAAAATGTCAGGGGTAATATGTCTTCCCAATTTGCCATTAAAGAGACATCTCTAACTCTTGAGAAATTTGCTTATTTGGAAAATATACTAAAGTCTTGATGCCAAAGAGTTTGGAAGCCGTGTTCAAACTTTACTCTTTAACGCCCATTTCAGTTGAAGCCTAATTTTAAGGCCTCTAATCTAGTTTATTTTGAGGTTACTAATATATTTTTTTTTCTTCCATTTTTTTTTAGCACTAGTCCTACAGCTAGCTCGCATGTCATTAGATCTCACATTAATCCTCAAAAAGATGAAAAAAGAAAAAAGAAATGAAAAAAAGATATGCCTCGGGTTTGATTAGGATCACGTTTACGACTTTGTCCAAGCCAGGCCCATTATCATCCCGAACCATATCCGACCCACAATTTGAAAAATCTTATCTCGAGAGTCAAGCCCAACCAGCCCAACCCACATGTATCCGGGTCGGTTTTGATTTGCCCGGTCTAAGCCCAACCCGTTTTCCTGTCCACTCGCAAATTACCTGCTTACCCAACTTACCCAACCTACACAAATAGCCACTCTCTCTCAACGAAACGCAAACACAAAACACGGGAATCCATGGCCCCAGCGGCGCTCGGCGCTGCACCGCTTCGCCTCTCTTCTTGCTCTTGGATCTTTTCCTCTCTCCTCTCCAAAACCCCCCATCAACTCTTCATTCCCAATTCCTCGTTCTCCACTGCTTTTCGACGCAATGCACTGCGGCCCCCCAACACTCTGTTGCCTGAAGACGACGCCAATGAGAACAACAATGACGAAAACAGCAGCCCACAGAGGAAGAGCCGGAACGAGATGAAGAGAGAGGCCAGGCGTGCCGTCAAATGGGGCATGGAGCTTGCCAAATTCAATAACACCCAAATCAAGCGCGTCCTCAGGTGCCGTGCACGCCAATTGTTCGATACATTGCCTCTGTGAGATGTACTACTGTTCTTATTGTTGTTTGTTATTGATATATTTTTTTTGTAGGGTTGCGTCACTTGATGTAGAGGTGTTCGATGCACTCATGTTGGTGAAGGTGACCGTGGGCTTCTATTGTTGACTATTTGATGTTTTGTGGGTTGTTAATTCTGATGTCGGGTGTTTGTGTTTTATTGCAGAGATTGGGCCCTGACGTCCGAGAAGGGAAAAGGAGGCAATTTAATTATATTGGTATGTTGTCTTTGAACTCCACTAGTACATATAACTGTTGCCGTATTTATCGATATAGGACTTTAGGAAGGATAGGAACACATGAAAATCAGTGCGTGTTGACAACTATAGGAGTTGAGTTGAAGAGTGTATTCCATTTGGATGCTCACACAAAACATATGCTGTGCATGGCACAATATATTTTTTTTCTTTTTGTATGAAGTAAGTTTTGTGTGAGTTTCATGAAGTGACACAACATATTGGTGTAGAGGACTGTGCCTAAGGCTCTAGGTTGACAGCAAGGCTGCAAAGACCCTCTTAGATGTGTTTGCTCTATCAATCATGAGATAGCCTATCAATCATGAGATAGCCATGTGAGGAGGAAGGATTAGAAAGAAGGAAAATGAGGAAATAGAGAAAGCGATAATAACTAATAATCATTAAACTGCTTTTTGTTCAATACAATTTTCCTTCATTAAGTTGTACTAATTGGATTTCTTTCTTTACCTATTAATTACATGAATTTTGTACTTCCAATTTCTTTTTTTTTTTTTTGAGCTAAAACTGCAGGAAAGAATCCCCCGCACTTCTTTAATAAGATTTTAATGAAACAAGGCACAAAATGCAACTACAAAGAGAACAAAAGAAAAAACAAAATAAAGATGGGAAAAGAAGCCACACAGGGAATAATGACATAGCTGCCACCCAGGGCCACACTGATATAAAATGACAAGAGTTCGTTGACAAGCAGCAAGTCCCAAGAGTTGTGAGCAGACCCGCCACACTCAGTCAAGCCTCCTCCTAAGGTGTCGTCCTGTGTGACCTGAGCATGTAGGTGGTGGAAAGTGTGACTTGATGATGCCATGAACACTCGTTCGAAGATCCGGTGAGATGATACATGTCCAAGAGATAAAAATCAGCACCAATAAGAAAAAAGCACATGTTGAACTAAACGAATTTTAAAGTTAAAAATTCCAGCATGCCTCTCTCCAAATGGCTCAACACGTGACTGCCCCCACGATGTCCCACAGGGGTCGGTTTTGTTTCCTAACCCTGTTTCTCCTCCATTCCAACCAAAGGGAAGACACCGATAGTGGATAACCCGTGAGCCTAAATGCACCCAGGATTGTTCTCCAAATCCACTTGGAGAATTGACACTGAGGAGAAGGTGATTGACACACTCTTGTGCGCTAGGGCAAAGTATGCAATCAGTCAGCCCCTGCCAATTACATTTGTTCAAGTTATCCTGAGTGAGAAGAATGTTCTTGGAGGACAGCCAAAGGAATGACCTCACCTTGAGAGGGGCCTTAACCTTCCATATACATTTAGGGTGTGTTTGGTTTGAGGCAGAAGTGGGGAAAAGAGGAAGTGGAAAAACTCATTTCCCATTTCTGGTGTATGTTTGGAGCCAGAAAAGGGAAATGAGAAAATTCTTTTTTTCTTTTCCCTTTTATACTTCCATTTAACACTACTATTTTCTCACTTACAGGGTGTTAGAATTAATTTTATGGTCATGTAAATCTCACTTATAATAAGTTATAGCTCAAAATAGTTAATTTTGTGGTCATGTAAATCTCACGTGCAGTCTAATTGCAGTCCAAAAAAAATTCATAATTAATATTTATTTTAATATTATTTTGCGATCATTTTTGTGGTTAATTTCTCCACTTTCACTTCCACATTACTAACAAAACACCGGAAAACACAGTTTACTTTTCCATTTACACTTTCACATTACAATCAAACACCGAAAAATCCCAACTTCTTACCTTTTCCTCACTTTTCCTCCTCATTTCCCACTTATACCTTTTTCTCTCACTTGCAGCAAACCAATTAGGCTCTTAGCTGAAGCAGATCTATAACTTTATGAGTTTAATCAGTTGTAAAACAAGCAAAACGAGAATTAGCTATTCGTTGCGGGAGCCTAGGACGAAATATTCTTCAACAAACCTTGCCAGGTTTGAGATTATAATGAGTTGAATCAACACATTCCTTTGTTGAGTGACAGCTAGTGAGGAATGGCCCAAAATCTGAAGCTGCCAGCAAGAGCGTCCCCAGCACTTTGAGACCGAGATGTCTTGGGAGGCTGCCTTTGAAGCCACCATGGGTAGCTTATATCTAAGAGTAGTGGACCGTACCACTTGTCATTTCAAAAGTTAACTCCCCTACTCTGGAGGATAAATGAAGCGAAGGAAAAAAATACTCTTTAAATGCCCTTCCAGAACCTGGAAGCCTATGCCAAAGCTGCCGGTGGTGAGTTGCATGATCTCCCCCTTTTATTGCATCTATCTATGATGAGCAGTGGCCACAGTATTCCGGGTACTTGAGAAGTCTCCACGACCACTTCCCCACAAGGCAATATTCATGTTACAGAGCTTAAATACCCTGAGCCTCCCTTCTACATTTGCATGACAAAGCTTACCCCAACTGATGAGAGAGTACCTTCCTTGATCTGCGTATACCCCTCTCCATAAAAATCTTATTCTAATTTTGTCGATCCCCTTTTCACCTATTAAGCATTTAGAAGAAGAAAGGAAGTAGAGGGGTAGCTGAGTGGACAAGATTAAGGAGATCTATTCTTCCTCCAAGAAAAGGAGCTTGCCTTTCCAGCCATTCAGCTTCCTCTGTCTTATCTTAATTAGAGAAATCCAATCAGATTTCCCGACCACAAAGGGGAACCAAGGTACTTAATAAGGAAGTCCTCCGTCTCACAGTTAAGGATGCTGGCTGTGAGATTGGACCACACGTCCTTAACTCCCAAAAAGACCATGGAGTTCTTATGATAATTGATCCGATTTCAAAAGCATAACTTAAGCACCGTGGCGCACCGGATATCACATTTATCGAAAATAGTGTATCATCTGCGTATTGCAGATTAACCACCTCCCTTTTGGGTGCTTTCGGGACCAAGCCCCATAATGAGCCAGTGGTCTTTGTATCTAAAGAGCATACGATTGACCATCTACAACAAGAACAAGAGCAGGGGAGACAGGAGTCCCCCTGTCAAAGTCCTCGCCTGGAAATTATCTCTCTACCCGGAAAACCATTGATCAAGACGTATAGCTTGACCGAGAAGAGCCAAGACATGATCTAAGAGATCCACCTCTTACCAAAAACCCCAAGTCTAAGGGTCTCAAGAAGGCAATCCTATTCCACATGGTCATAAGCTTTTTCAAAATTTAACTTAAGCATGAAAGCTGGGTCACACGAAAGTTTGGAGTGATTAGCAATCTCAGACGTAACGACAAGTCCATCAAGGATTTATCTTCCTTGGATAAAGGCCGTTTGGTATTCCCCTACAAGGTCACCTAGTAACACGTTCAAGTGGTTGGCCAAGACCTTGGAAGTGATTCTAAAAGAACCATTAAGAAAGCGCATAGGCCGGATGTCCCCAATACATGTTGATATATCCTTTTTTGGGATAAGCATAGCCTAGGAGTAGTTGATCTTATCTAGTTGAGCCGACTCTGAATAGAGTTCCTTGACCAGATTCAAGAAATCCACGCCGACGATGTCCCAGAAGGTAGAATAGAAGAGGATAGAGAAACCATTAGGGCTAGACACTTTGTCATGACCACGTTGGGAAATAGCCTTCCTAACCTCTTCCCCAGAGATCTCGTGTTCAATCTCCTCCATTTGCATGGGGATGATCTGATTATCGCCCTAAAGGTCATTGGTTGCTGGCTATCTACGCTTGTTAGCTTTCCCGAACAAATCTCTAAAGTGATCATCAACCAAGGATTTGATCGCCGCCTCTCCCGTCCGAGGGTCCGCGTCAGTGGGAATAACAGAAATATTGTTAAATCTACTAGCATGTTGGTAGTTTTATGAAGAAGGCCGTATTGGCGTCCCCCTCTTTCAACCAAGTACATCTGGCTCTCTGTCTCTAGAGGATCTCTTTCCAATAATATCTGCAATGTCCACCCTGCAGGCAAATAGCTCCTCGTGCTCTTGAAGAGAGAGCGACACAACCTCTTGTCTCTTTTCTGAAGTATCAATACTCCACCAGAGCCCTTTTCTGCATAAGGACATTGCCAAAGTTCTGCTTCTCCTAATTGCACAGCCTCTTCCTAAGCCTAGCAATTTATCGGCAAAAATACCGGCAACATCATGCTTGGTAGAGACATGACTCTGGGCAACATCATGCTTGTCTCTCTTTTGGTTAAGTCGATCAACATGATGGCGTACTATCAGATAGTAAGTTTGAAGATTGAAGGCACTCCCTAGGCAAGGGGGTATCCCTACTACTACACATCTATTTAACAGTGAACTGTTAGCAGATTAACTATAGTTGTAGTGTTGTACTAATTAGAAAAGTTCTATTATACTAATTTTTCATGTTTTGTGCCAAGTATTCAAATCAACTGCAACCAAATAGATCTAAGGTTGGGAAATTTTGCAAGATCTCTGAGGTCGGCACCTAACCTAGCTTATGACAGAAAATGAGAAACAAGCTAATATTTTGCCTGAAAGGAGGTTAATGTTCTATTTAAGATGTGGGTTCACAAATCGTTGCTGGCTTGATTAAGTGACGTTGGCTTGACATTTGAAGTCTCTGAAGCCAATCAAGCCATGACTCAATTGGTTCCCAAACATGGTTCGAGCTTGGCCTAACTTAGCATGGTTTAAAAATCTTTCTATCGATATTGGCCTATGGTTTTTTCGTATCAATAGCGACCATCAATATCGGGAATATAGGCTATATCGGGGATTTCAGTCCTAATATCTGCTGATATTAAAAGGTTAATATTAAAGGGTTAATATCATATTGGGGTACCTCAAAACCCGATAAGATATTGCCATCGGCGGACGTTTGAAGACATGCTTTTTAGTATGCCACAGTTACTCTGAAGTCAACAAATCCCTTGAAACTAATGTATAATTGGGGTAAAATGCGTATATATAATGTGCTACATGTCTTTTGCATCATCTTATCTGGTCAAACCATGCTGAGATACCAAGACAATGAAACCTGATATGGATGCATTTAGAATTATAAAGGTGATGTGTTTAGAGGCATTTAAACTGCAACTGTACTGCACCATCATTTACAGTGTGGAAGTCTGAAAATTAATACAAAGTTATATGACATGGAAGGTGGTTCAGTCAAAAGCAAGTCAAAGCATCAGGTTTTTTAGATAGATTGTGTGATTTACTGTTGTCAAGGACTGGAGAAGTCGCAGGCGTGTTCTTTTCTATCTAGGGCCTGTTTTCATAAACAGTGAATCATTATGTGTTTGTTTTGTACTTAAGTGATTTTTAATTAACATGGCTTCATCATAAAAAATGGAATTGCTTTTTATGATGTGCATATAGGTGTTAAAATTAGTTAACTGCAAAAATCAATGACAAATAGAGTTTTACTCACATTCTTAATTATTCTGTGCGCAAAATCATTTTGATATGGGTTTCTTTTCCCACCCATTGGCCCTTATATTGAATAATGTATTTGTTGAGAGCTATGCTTGAGATCCATACAATTCCTTTTCTTTTTTAAATTTTAACTATAATAATAGTAGTGCATTGATACAACTTATACTGTATGTTAGGAAGACTTCTGCGGGAAGCACAGCCAGAACTGATGGAGGCTCTAATTCAGGCTTCTAGAGACGGTGACAATAGTAGGTTGCATGCTTTATCTGGTGGAGAATCAATATCTGTTGAAGATGATAAAGAGGAAGAAGATACCACATATGGGGAGGAGGAGGAGGAGGATGTAAGCTACAATTTCCACTCCCTGTGTAAATTTGCACATTTTTAGGCAGCAAAATAGGATAATAAATTTAGTCCCTGTGCTGGTATTGTGCTGCTATGCCATTTTTGTTGCAGTGAATTCTTTGGCAGTGAATTCTTTGTGAATTTTTAACAGGGATGTGAAAATCATATAGAGGTAGCAGCAAGATGGTTGGATGGCCTTATTTACAAGGATCAGTCAATCACGAATGAGGTCTATTCAGTTCACAATGTTGAATTCGATCGTCAGGTAAAGCTGCTTTATCACCTAGTTCTTTTGATGACATAATAAGAGCATGGACATTCAAAAATATTTTGCATCATTAAGTTCCATCTGTGGTGGGCATTACATGATATATATAACAAGGATAATACTGGTAACTTACACATAACAGGAAGGCAATAGTTAGTAATATGTTCAAATACTTGCTTTCTTGGTTGCTGCAAGTTTATTGCTGACGCTCAGGAGAATGAGCTAGTTTCTTAAAACCAACTTTTTGCGAAATTAGGGAAGGGCAGGTATCATCACTTGGTTGGAGACAAGATTATTGGTTAAGATTCCTGGTTAATGATTACTATTAGCACCATAAATGTACTGCTCCAAATTCCTGGTTAATTTCCATTTACTATAACTTTTAGCAAGAGTGTAAAGCAGACCAGCAAACCATATGCATATGCCATCTGCATTTTGGGGTTATAGTATTCTTTCATACATCAGATCAAACCTAGGTACTCAGACAATATTTCTTAACAGACTTAGGAGTGGTTTCCCATATAAAGTATTATCTATGTATGCCAACATTTTGATGCATTAAAAACTTAAAATTTTATCATTATTACCTTTTCATTTTAGGAGGAACAAATAAGTGATTAAGAATCTATCTTTCGAATGATCAATTGTTTTAGAACGATTTCTCTACGAATTTTCCGTCAGTGCTATTTGTACTGCAGCAGTGTTTGCTGCACATCATATCGGATGGAGCGTTCACATATGAAGCTTATCCTGCATAGCCTATTGGACGGAGTTTTAACATACAAAGCATATGCTACCTGGTCCAAATTCTAAGAGTCTCCAACATGCATTCTGTTCTTGGATGCGCATACTTTAGTTATAATCTTCCTGTACCATCCCTGTGCAGCCTCCAAGTAATTTAGTGTTTCCTTTGGCTGTAGCCACTAGTTATTGCCATCCTAGCATTGAAGACCATCATCATCTATCTTCTGCATAGTGAGAGGCATCTATTACTATCTATAATGTTCTGATACCATTACAACATCCAACAATACTTGCCAAGAACTGTGGTGTGAAAATTCTATCATGAAGTAAAGACATTACATTTTTTGGACAGTCCTTGTAGGACACTTTTTTTGTTTTTAAACTTGTCCTTAAATTTGTTTACTTTTAATCTTGTTCAACACTTCGACATTATTTTTACTTCACTTGTAGGTTACTTTCCATATGCTTTTGCACTTATTCGAATATGCTCTGCAGATATTAAATTATAATGTTTGTGAAATACATTATGACATAGGACGGCAGGGGGAACAAGGGTTTGTGGTGGGATTGGGGATAGATTGTTATTAGGATTTGCAAAATTGTAGAAAAGGTAACAATTGATTTAGGCTTCTCACGTAGGTGATCGCTCACCCATTCCATGCATCACACATGGAGATCGAGATTTGGGCTTCTGACCCAACAAAATCTCTCTTCCACTTCATACTTCTCACATAAAATTCAAAAAACTCTCAAAATTTAATGACCCCATTCATTGATCCAAGCAAAAGAACTACAATAGTTTATATAAAAAAGAGGATACATGCACTATTTGTATTCACATAAAAAAAATAAAATCTAATGAAAGAAAATAAAAACTAATACAAGAAAAATAAAAACTACTAAAATAACTCTTCCTAAATGTCTTCAAGTCCCCCCATCACTCCTTGACTCTATAGACATCGTCTCAGACTCAGATGGTGGTTGCAAAAATCAATAATTGGGACATCACATCCATGTGAATCACTCAATTCATGCATCACACACAAACATTTTCACAATTGAAGACTGAACTTGTTGCCAACGGATTTGAATCTGAAATGGGTCGGAATTGAATTGCAGTGTTTTGAAATCTTTTAGGCCCGTTGAAAGGATAGTTGCCTCCAATATGAGCTCTAGATACACTGGGATACATAGAAGAGTCTCTCACGATTTCAGCGCCTTGAAAACGGCTCGAATCGGCATGTGAACGACTGAAAAAGAGTTAAAAAATCAATTCTGTATTACAAAACGGGTCTGAACCGTTGGAGGTTTAAGCGGCCAGGTTCTACTGGTGCAAGTGAATCTGACTCAGATCTAACTCGAATTATATCTGGTCAGGTTGGAGTTGGAAGTTGCGGATCGGGTCAGGTCTGCAGAACACTTAGAAATCTGATTCAACTCCAAGAAGGGTTGCAGCGAGTCAGGTTGGGAGGACTGTGGACCTAATTGTACTGGCGGCATCGTCGTCTAGATTTGGGCGGCAGTCAAGGATGATGAGGAGGGCGAGGTCGGGTGGTAGCCGGTGAGACTGTGAGTTGCAGGTGATGAAGAGAAGGTGACAGTTGCAGGCAAGGCCGCACAAGATTGAAGTGGTCGAGGCGGTTGGAGACGAGATGAGTATGGGCGATGATATGGCTCACGCGAGGTGGAGAGGGATAAGGGATTGTTGGCGAGTGAGAAGGGATGGGTTCGAGTTGGTTTGAAAAAAAATGGGAGGAAGAAGAAAAGGCAATTGGCGGAAAGGTTGGCGAGGGCAGGGCTAGGGTTTTTGGGTTAGAAGAGAGGAATAAGAAGATTAATAGTATATTTTGAGAATTTTGGGGATTTTAGTGGGAACTTTTGGGGAATTTTGAGTGTCACTCTTTTGAATTTTTTTATTTTTTATTTTTCAGAAAGTTATGCTAGGGCTAGGGTTTTGGTTTTTTTTTCCTCCACAAGCTACAAAAATCTTGGAAACAATCAAGAAAAAAGAAAACCTATATTTAGGTTTCGACGAGGAGATCAGGAAGTTTGGCTTTGATACCATTTTGACACAAGACGATAGGGAGGAGATAAGGTTTGTGGGATTTTGGGGAAGAAACTAGGGTTGTGGTTGGATAGATTGGGGGTAACTTAATGTATGTTTTGGAAAACTGGAAAAAAGATAAAGATT
Source organism: Agave tequilana (assembly GCA_038442645.1). Classification (NCBI taxonomy): domain Eukaryota; kingdom Viridiplantae; phylum Streptophyta; class Magnoliopsida; order Asparagales; family Asparagaceae; genus Agave; species Agave tequilana. Next base: position 4,347 of record JAVJIF010022887.1, on the reverse strand, counting down.
GATTTGGCTTCTCACCCGAGTGACCGATCACTCACTCCATGCAACGCATATAGAGATCTAGATTCAGGCTTCAGCCTAGGAGAATCTCTTCCCACTTTATACTTCTCACATAAAGATTCAAACTCAAAATTTAATAATCATTTTGTTAATCCCAACCAAAAGAACTACAATCTATAACTACTCTTAAAAGCAAATGTGTATGTTTTCTTGTCCCGCCCTTGTCCCACCTCTATTTTCCTATCTTTTTATTTTTTATAATTCAATTTAATTTTAGTTATTGTCCTACTAAATTAAAACTCATGTCCAATGTTCTATGTCAGATTTCAGGTAAATTTCAGAGGGCAAACTAAGTGCCAAATTGCGGACGGGAAAATTTCGGGGAAATTAAGAAATTTCAGTGTCAATTTCAGAGGTTATACATATCACATATATTATGTCCTAAATATCATAAATGTCCTAAAATATCACATATAATATATCCGAAATTTTGGCAACTTGCATTGAACCTAAAAAATAATAGAACTTGCAGTCTTGTAGAAAAAAAAAGAAAATTGACTAAAAAATTATTGAACTTGCAGAACTTGCCTTAGGAAAACTCGGGGAAGATCGCTGATGCTCATCGGAGGCTGGTGAAGGTATTTGGAGGTCGGGAAAGGTCACTGGATCACAGTTCAAAGACTCGGCCGAGTCGGAGACGAGTCAGCCGAGTCGTATCCGTCTCGGCCCGCTCCGAGACGAGTCCGAGTCACGAGTCGGTCGACTCATCTCAGAGGAGACCGACTCGGCCGAGAATCAGAGTTGACTCGGTCGACTCGGCATTATGATGATTTTGTGACTCATCGCAATTCAATGTGAAAATAACTATATTAGCATGTATTTATGAATGTAGTTTGTGTAATTTACTATATTGTGCATGTAGTTTGATATGCTTCTACTGACGACGCTTGCATTTATACTTTCGCTTTATATTTAGTGTGCTAGGTGATATATTTTGTACATGTTATACATGAATGTGGATGTCTACATTTATTTAAAATTTGTCGTGATTTTTTCAGAATTTTTTGAGATTTCTATGTAGCGTTTTGCGTGTATTGCCCGATACCGATCCGAGTCGCCGAGACCGATCCTCTCAGTGCCCGCCGAGTCGGTGGCCGAGACCGCGACTGTGAACTATGACTGGGATCGTCTGTCTCGCGCAACCTCATCAGAGGTCGTGAAAGGTTGTTGATGCTTGGGAAGGTTGTCGGAGGTCGGGGAGCTTCGTTGGGCCTCGTCGGGGCTCAAAAGAATTTCCTGTAGCTTTGTCGGGCCTCGTGGGGGCCTCGTCGCAGCTCGTGGGGCCTCGCGGAGTTCGACAGGGCTTCCTGCAACTTCGCGGGGGCCTTATCGGGGCTCGACGGGGTTCGTGGGTCTTCATTGAGGTTCTTTGCAGCTTCGTTGAGCCTCAGCGGGGCTCGGCGGAGCACGACGGTGACTCGGGGCGACTTTCTCTCTCTTAGAACCAATGCCCTTAGCGTTCTCTCTCTTTCCCCTTTTATTTTTCTCTTTTATTCGTTGGGTTCAGGTTGCGAGTTTCAGGTTCAAAAATGCAATAAAAAAAAACCCAACTTAAAATGTCGGCTGACTTTCAAAGACGAAATATCAACCGACATGTCGAGTTGAGGCCGATATTTTGCCAACATGACCCCAAAATCGACAACAATTCGGGGTCACTCTGTCGTATCGACAGCTGCTCGAAATCGAAATTTCGATCGACATTTTGAAATGTCGGCCGACATTTGAGACACTGCTCATGTCATAGAAACTTTCCTCTATATAACTTTTTGATTCTATTTTCCCCAAATTGAAACTATTCAATTCTGAAAACTCTCTTTTTTCATTATTTTCTAAAATCTAAACATCAAAAGGATATGTCTCTCCTTTTAAAAAAAAGAAAAACAAGAAGAAACTCCTACATCGAATATTTTTTAATTGTGCTTATCCTTTCACTTTTTCTTCTAGTTTTTTATATTTCTTATTTTGTTTTTTAATAGTTTCATATTTTAATTTTTTTTTGCTTTTTATTTCTGATTTTATGCTGTTTTAATGATTTCTTTCTTTACTTTTTTCCTAAAGTTTTTACTTTTCTTTTTTCAATTCTCTCTTAATGTTTTTTCATTTTCTTCACTTTTATCCCAAAGTTTTTTATTTTTGGTTATTTTTTAATATTTTCTTACTTTCTTTTTTAGATATTATTCTACTTCTTTTTATTTTATTTTTTTACTTTGTTTCCTTTTTAATGATTTTTTCTTCTTTTCTTTATTCTCATTGAATATCATTTTCTTCATACATAATTAGTTGTTTTCTATTTGTTTATGAAATAGTTACATCTTATTTTAGTAGATAAATATAAATTATTCTAAATAAATAGGTCAAATAAAAATATTAAATAGATCTCCATATCGAATTAGGGATTGCTTAAGTTTAAAAAAATTCACGTGCATGACACATACACTTTTCTAGTAGTTTATATAGAAAAGAAGACACATGCATTATTCATGCCTTACATATAGGAAAAAAAGCCTAATGAAAGAAACTAAAAACTAATACAAGAAAATAAAAGCTACTAAAATAACTCTTTCTAAATGTCTTCTTACCCCCATTACATTAGAATATTATTTTTGGAGCACTATATAATGAACTCAAGATATGCTTGTAACTTGAGATACGAGACCTATTTTCTGCATGAAAAGTATTAGAAGTTGCAAAAGCTGTTTGATGGGAAAAATTGAAAGCGTGTAAATTCTTTATTTGATTGTAAAAAAAGTTACAACGGATCAATAATCCGATTACAAGATAGGGAAGATATCAAGCCCAAATCTTTCCTTTATTTAGTGTTGGGTTCTTGATGTGGCGGTGGAAAGTGACTCTTGTTTCCGTTGACCGGGTGAACGTCGCAATCTTCTGGGAATCTTTTCTTCAGACTATGGACGGAGTAGCATATCTCCTGTCCAATAAAATCTCAAAGAGACTTGAGATAAGAACAAACTTGTAGTTAGCAAGTTGTTAGAAGAGTTTAACTCTTTTTTTTTTCTCAGCTGGAGATTCTGGTTTTTCCAAGACTTGCGGCCAAAATTTTTCCGACCCCCCCTTCAACAGCAAACTGAGCTGTTTATAGGAGTTTCAGGGGTAAAACTGTCCCCTAAAAATACTCCATAATGGGGTTAACTCCCTCATTACGTGGACAGTAATTGACCCAGTAATAAGGCCAGTTATAACCGAGATGCATGGTTCCTTTGTAGTTGAAACGCGAGTTTCGAGCCTCGCGTTTAGCCGTTGAGGTAACGCTTGAGCTTCACGTTTGGTTGAAACGCGAGCTTCAAGTTCTACGTCAAGTTTTGTGTGAGACGAGAGCTTCGGGCTCTGCGTCTAGGTATGCATAGATGCTCTGCGTCTTGGCCATTGCAGTGAAGTAGAGACGCAAGTTTCGACCGTTGCGTCTTGATACTGCAGTGATGCTAAGGCGCGGCTTTCAAGCTCTGCGTCTAGGTGCTACGCTAGTGGCTATGATTAACCTTGCGTCTAAAGTTTGGACTCTGCTTTCTGATGACTTGTCCTCAGTGATTTTTGGACAGTTTATAGAACTCCCTCCAAAGTTTTTCGATATTCCGCGTTGACTGGGATGGATTTTGAAATACTTTTGACTTCGGTTGAATTCATGCTTTTCATGATTAGACTATCCAAAAATCACAATTGCAAAATTCTTTTAATTGAATAGAAGATTACAAACGATACAATCCGATTACAAAAGAGAGAAAATCTTTTGATTGATTCTCCTCTTTATTTAAAACTGGGTTCTTCACGTGACGGTGGAGAGTAAATTTTGTTCCCCGTTGACCGGTCGAACATCAAGTTTCTCTTGTGGATTCTCTCTTTAGATCTACTGATGGAGTAGCACAGCTCCTATCAGTAATGAAATCTTAAAGAGATTTAAAGAACTTGAACTCAACAAGTTAGCAAAAAGAGTTAAACTCTTTTTGGGTTACAAGAGCTTCAAGGCCGAACTCTGGTGAGGTAGCTCTCCCTTCTACTTATGGCTTCTTGGATTCCTCCACCAGGACTCTCCTCTTCAGCCCCTTTTAGAGGTCCCCTCCTAGAGCTCTCCCTTCTCTAGCTATTCATAGCCATTTATAGAGGAATTGGGGTGTAACGAACCCCTTAAATCTCTCCATAATGGGAAGTTATTCCTTATTATGTGGAGAGAAAATAGGGTGTAACTGACAAGTTTGTGGCTGTCAGTTATAACAGAAATGCGGGTTTCTCGCTGGGCGCGGACCTCACTATGATGTTGAGACACGGAGCTCACAG
>JAVJIF010022886.1:0-69757 GCA_038442645.1 Agave tequilana | reverse complement strand
CACTACCAAACGAAGAGACTCCAGATCACTAGGGGGAGCCAACATCCCTCGGTCTGGGCAAACTAAATCGGTCTGGGCAAACTGAAGGCTCATCCGTCCGTCCTGCGCATCCCCTCCGGTGATGGTACCCTGTCAGGACAATTGATGTGCCGTGATAGCCCATTCATGGTAGCTAATGTGACATTCCAACCAGACTCCCTAGAGAGAGAGCCTGATCGCCACATCCTCATCCTTCTCTTCCCTCTACTTTTCTTTCCTCCATTTGATGAAAAGAAAAGAGAGGAGCACGGTGTCCCAGTAAGGAAAAAAGAAGTTATAATTTTGAAGCAAGTTTTTTTTTTTAAGAAGACAACAAAGATGATTTTCTCCCACGAATCTTTCTATTTATAAATGGACGAGAAGCACATCGCCTTCAATTCAAACTACTAATCCCTGAAAGTCAGTCTACTTCTCAAGATTTTCGGTCAACAAAAAAGGCAGAAGATCAACTGTCACTGCAAAACATAATACCCTACAATTCAGTCATAATGATGTCAGGATTCGAAGAGACGCATGATGCGACTTTTGAGGGATATAGCTGATCGATGTGCAGCCAGCTGTACAATCTCTAATTAATTTTAGAAGATCCACAATGATTCGAAGAGATTCGTCTCTACACTCCTTTGTCGCAAGCGCTAAAATGACTTAAGGCATTGAGAATTCCTCCGATCCACTTCGCTCCCCTGACTTTCTTTCACATGCTCTGGCAAGTGGGGAAGCGGAGGCATCTGTGGTGGTCAAAATTTGACCCACACCAGGACGATAACATGTGTTCAGACTACCGAGGGTTCCTCGAGACATCCACAACTTCTAGAGTCCATCTCGATACCCCGCCACTTTTAACCTTCCCGGAGCTATCCTCCACCCCGAAGATATTTCGACTCGAAACCGCATGCTGCCACTCTGAGGCATTTACCACTCCGAAGTCCTTACCCTCTCAGGGTCTTCCCACTTCGAAACCCTCTTCGTTCTGAGGCTTCAGCTCTGAATCTGAAGCCTCCACAACAAATGATCCTTGATCTCAGCCGATAGTTATACAAATCCAGCCTCTCCTAAGTTCATAACGTGTAATGCCCCTATCATGTGGCAGTCATGAACAATGAAAAATTTTTCCTACATGCAATCTCAACTAAATAGTGCCGGTGATCACATTTGTTATAACAATCTAACTTGTGCAGATCGTGGCAACTAGAACAACCCATCATTCCGCCTCCACGTCAGCATCCATGTCTCCACGCCAGCATCGATGTCAAGTATATGTAATCCTTCTTCTCCAAAGAGAAAGAGGTCGCTTCTCTAACCCGCAGAGCACAACACCCCACTACACTAGCAGTTTCTCTCTGCTAGATCACCATTACATATCTGCAGTTTCTCTCTGCACGGTCCCCCTTTCACCACATCGGCAGTTTCTCTCTGTTGGTCCCTCTTTCCTTTCCAACACTGATTCTCACGCCCGAGGGTTTTAGGCCGGCACTACATCGGTGCTCATAACTTAAAATGTGTCTCTTTTATGTGTGCACTGACAGGTCTTATTGGGAGCGTCCAATCATTTATGGCGGAGATTTATCCACCGCAAACTGGTGAGATTTATCCACCGCAATACCAAATAGCAAATCGGGTCAAATTCATAGGGACCTATTATAAGTTAAAAAGATCCTAGACATTGGGAATATAAGACATTGGGAGGATATTTCTTGAAGAGTTGGTCTATGCACATGGTTGATTTTCAACTATACAAGGACATCTGATACTATATTGATCTCTTAGGGAACAAGTAGATATGCACTATGGTAGTAATAGTTGACGAGGTCAAAAAGGTGATTTTGAGGATGATGAATCATAGGTTGGATATATCTTAATTAGGTATTAATAGTAGAGGAAGCAAAAGGTGTTTTGATAATGCTATGAGCCTTAGTGGATTTTTGTGCGTTAGTTAGACTAGCATGAGCATGCAAGGCAATCAATAAGGTGTTTTTGTAATGTAAACAACATATAGTTATGTGCTAGGTATATGAACAAAAATGAAGAGGTTTTTGGATTGTTAGGCTCATTTTGTATGAAGAAAACCTTATTCTAAATTATTACCAGAGGTTGGCCCCCTTAAACTGATCATCCGTCTTTATTTTCTTGTAAATTTCATAATTATGTTAGAAATGATTTAATCAAATTCTTAATGGAGACACTTCATTCATTGTAGCCTACGTCAGGGGACGAGGAAATCTACTGCTAGTAAGGGAAACACCATTAGAAAGCCTCCATGGGTCATGTTGTGGGATTTAACAACTTAAGATTGGAGAAAGAGCACACTCCATATGGGTAATTTATTTGCATCATATTGAATTCTTTTGTTGCACAACAACTATCCCCACGAGTTGCTATCAACCTACTCTATTGCATGATGAGCTTGTGACCATGGTCCTCGATTTTTTTAAAAATCCCCTTTGCAGCATCAGATTAGGGGTGAGCAATTCTCTTTTCAAACTGTAAATGCTAAATTGTTTGGTTAGTTCAATTTAGTAAAATCGGTTTCTTTGTCAATTTGCAAAAAATATTTTTTCTTTTTGTTAAACCTACATCTTTATTGATCAGTAAAAGGATTAGAAAATACCATGGGTTGAAATCTCGGTATTGGTATCGATATTGGCTCTAAGTTTTTGGTATTGAAATTGGCAATATTGCCATTTATTGGTTGTTCTTGTCATGTCGACAATAAAATAATATCTCAGTTATGTCAGGTTATATCAGCAATAATTATCATGCATAAATTTAGAATCAAACGATATTTCAAACCTTGCAAAATACAATTACATAAAATCATGAGCAATTCTCTTCTTAACCCTACTCAAACTTTGACTCATAATACTACTAGGGCTCTACAAGATTATGACCAAATAGTTCTATTAATTAACTAATTGCTTATTGTATCCAATATTTCTCATCAAACTCACAATGGTTTGACATCGAGATTCACCTAAGAAAATGAAAACAAATGCTATTACTACTAAATGTTGAAAACAAATATTAAATTGTTAATGCCAAACTACTTATTGTTGATGTAGATGTTGAATTATTGATGTTGATGTCAAACTGTTGAAATGTAAACCAAACCAAACTAAATAGATGTTGTGAATTATACGGAGCCGAATTTGAAGCTCATTGAAAATAAATTAAATTGACGAAAACCAAACCAGAGAAAAACCAGAAACTAACCAAAAATCTCACCTAAACTCAAATGACAATCTTCTGATCCTTCCTTAGGATCTCAGAGTAACTCAAATAATAAGCTCTTTGATCCTCCTCTGGGATCTCAAACTACAATCATATATTATCACAATCTTCCTTTGAGATTTGACAAACATAAATATATCACAAGCTTAAGTCTCCTTAGAAGTACAAATCCACACTTTAATCCTCCCTTGGGTTCCAGTCACAAAACCTGAGATCCCCTGGGGTTGTACAAAAACAAAAAGCAAACTCAATAACCAAAGATGACTAAACTTTTAAGTTGTTAGTGATTATTCCATAGAATTAAAAATTTTTTTACTGGTAGTATCGTCGGAATCAACTCTGCTCAGCGATGGCAAGTTTGAAATCGACGACAATGGCAACTTGGCACCAATTGCAGCTACTTGAAACTATTTCTTGTACTTGGGTGAATTACAACCCTAGAAAAAGAAGTAGAAGTAAAGAAGAAACAAAGAACCACGAAGATGAAGAGCTAAATGAAGAAGAAAGAAGAGGCGGCTGAAGAAGTACAAACGAAGAAGAAAAACTATAACAGTACAAAAATGATATTAGAGCAGCATTGTTGTGGTACATAGCAGTACTGCAGCAATATTGTAGTGGTATTGGAAAAAGTTGAAGAAGATGGTGTAGTAGAAGATGACAAGATTAGTGGTGATTTGGATAAAAAATCTCAAGCTTTGATATCATATTAAACTACAAAGGACTACATCTTTATTATTTATCAAAAGAATTACGAAATATAATTACATAGAATTATGATAATTATCTCCTTATATGACCTCATACAAACAAAACTAAATGCTACTCAACTCTGACTCTCCAAACTATTAGCGCTCTATAAGGTTCTAAATACTGTAGGATTCTATAACCAAACAATTTTTACTAATTAACTAATTATCTATTATATTGAACAGTTTTTAAGTAAACCAAAATAAATAAAATGAATGTTTGTTTATTAAGTCATATATCACACACGCTACATGAGCAGCCAATATAAGAGTTTCCTACATTGTCCACTCGAAAACATATGATTGCACTATTTATCACCATCTTTCATCTCCTAAAACATTTCTTGATAAAATCAAGTTGTTTGCAGGCTTTTATCCCCCTGATATGTGAGAATGAATGAACCCACTTTATCCATAGCTAAATTGTGTTCAAATCTATAATTTCTTATCCATATTAAGGTATGGAAATCATGGTGAGTGGCGTTGATCATCCATTGGGTGGACCAAACCCAAACACATGCATGTCAGTGTGCACGCACGCGACCGCTTTGGTTCTCAAGCATATTTGCTTCAGTTCCCCTGGAAGCACAAAAAGCTGAAATGGTCAGCCTATGTTGGTGGGGGTAATTAGAACCAATAATCTCGCAGTGAAAGTGGGAGCGTTGGTACCACTTGACTTAAGCTCATTCCGTGTGGTACTTGCGAATACATTTTAAAATCTGGAATGATTGCTGGTACGTGCTATTTGACTATTTGAGTCTTACTGTGTATCCAGGTCAGGTGAATGTGATTATCTTCCCCCACTAAGACCTATCGAGCAATATTGAGTCTTACTGTGTATCCAGGTCAGGTGAATGTGATTATCTTCCCCCCCACTGTTGTATTACCTCTATCCAAGTTTTCTTCGGTCTCCCTTGCGCTCTTTTAACTTGTCCTAAATTGATACTCTCTACTCGTCGGACTGGCGCATCTGTAGGTCTACGTCGCACATGACCAAACCATCGTAGGCGATTTTGTCTCATCTTCTCTTCTATAGAGGCTACACCTATCCTAATATGAATATCCTCATTTCTCATCTTATCTCTCTGCGTGTTACCATACATCCAACGAAGTATGCACATCTTTGCTACACTCATCTCCTGGGCATGATGTCTCTTTATAGCCCAACATTCTGTGCCATATAACAAAGCTGGCCTAATAGCAGTCCGATAAAACTTTTTCCTTCAGCCATAATGAAATGTTACGATCATATAAAACTCCTGTTGCGCTCCATTTCAACTAGCCGGCTTGGATCCTATGGTTGACATCCTTATCGATCTCCCTATCCTTTTGGATAATAGAACCCAAGTATTTAAAATGACTGCTCATCGGTATTTCTTGTCCATCTAGTCTCACAATACTATAATTTCAGATTCCCTGTTTACTGAATTTACACTTCATATACTCTGTTTTGGCCCTGCTTAATCTAAAACTTCGAGATTCTAGAGTTTGCCTCCATAACTCTAATTTGACATTTACCCTAGCTCTCGTCTTATCGACTAAGACAATATCATCAACAAATAGAATACACCACGGTATATCATCCTGAATAGCTTTAGTAAGCTCATCTATCACTATGGCAAATAAGAATGGACTCAATGCAGATCCTTGATGCAATCCAATTGTGATAGAAAAATCACTTGTTATGCCTCCACAAGTTCTGACATTTACCACTACTCCATCGTACATATTCTTGATTATGTCAATATATTTGATGGGGACTCCTTTTTTCATCAATGTCCACCATAATACCTCTATTGGCACCTTATCATAAGCTTTTTTAAATCAATAGACCATATGCAAATTTCTCTTCCTCTCTCGAAATTGCTCTATAAGTTGACGAAGCAAATGAACAGCCTCTGTCGTCGATCGTCCCGACATAAATCCAAACTGGTTCTCTGATATTGTAATATTCTGCCTTAATCTGTGTTCAATTATCCTTTCTCAAAGCTTCATGGTGTGACACATGAGTTTTATTCTACGATAGTTTGAACAACTCTGGATATCACCCTTGTTCTTGTAGAGAGGTATTAGGGTACTCTTCCTCCACTTATTTGGCATCTTTTTAGTTAACCAGATCTTATTAAAGAGGTTTATCAGCCATCTTACGCTCACCTCTCCTAAGCATCTCCATACCTCAATAGGAATTTCATCCAGGCCAACAACTTTCCTTGATTTCATCCTCTTCAAGGCCTATTTTACTTCAGAGTCGCTAATTCTGCGCATATAATTATGGTTCATAACCTGACACTGAATGGTAAGGTTATCCAAGTCTTGAGTAGAACTGTCATTGAACAATTTGTCAAAATACTCTCTCTATCTTTCTTTAATTTTTTCATCTCGAAGTAGAACCTTCTGATCCTCATTTTTGACACACCTCATAGTACATAAGTCTCTAGTCTTTCTCTCCCTTATTCGAGCAATTCTATATATATCCTTTCAACCTCTTTGGTGTCTAACTTCTCATACACTTCTTTGTGCACTTTATCTCTTGCATTGTGAACAGCTTTCTTAGCCTCCTTGTTGGCTAGCTTATACCTTTCAAAATTCACTCCATCACAATTTTTCTTTAAATCTCTATAAGAGTCTCGTTTGATCTTAATGACAGCTTTTACCTCTTCATTCTACCATGATGTGTCCTTACATGGTGGAGCACCACCCCATGGCTCACCAAGTACATCTTTAGCTACTCTTTTAATGCAGCTAGTAATTTTGTTCCATGTTGTATTGGGATCATTTTGAGCTTTTCAATCTGCTTCATGTACTACTTGATTTACAAAAACTCTTTGGTTACCTTCTTTTAGCCGCTACCACTTAATCTTAGGATCTAATGTATATTTAATCTTTCTAAATCTTCTTCTAATCTGGACATTTAAAATTAAGAGTCTATGTTGGGTTACTACACTCTCACCCGGTACTACCTTATGATCCGTGCAACAACCTCTATCTACTTTTCTAATTAAAATGAAATCTATTTGGCTCGCACTTGTTCCACTTCTAAAAGTAATCAAGTGAGACTCTCTCTTCCTAAATCAAGTATTCGCTAAGATAAATCATATGACAAAGCAAAATTTAGAATCGAGTTACTTGGTTTATTTCTTTCCCAAAATCAAATCCTCCATGTACACTATCAAACCCATAACGACTAGTTCCTACATGCCCATTGAGGTCACCGCCTATGGAAAAACTTTTCTCTAATGGGTATATGCCTTGCACAATCTCATCTAAATCCTCCCAAAATTGATGCTTACTTGACTCATCAAGTCCTACTTGTAGTGCATAGACACTAATAACATTAAAAATCTCCCTATCTAAAATAAGTTTAACTAGTAAATTCCTATCACCCTTTCTCCTAACCTCCATTACATCCTCAAGCAGTTGTTTATTTAAGATCACACCCTCCCCATTATGATTCCTATCTCTACCAGTATACCAAAATTTATAACCCCAAGGCTCTATAATTCTAGCTTTTTCACCTACCCACTTAGTTTCCTGTATACACAAAATACTAACATTCCGTCTAACCATAGCATCAACTAACTGTGCTAATCTACCTGTTGGAGGGCAGAGCATCTCAAATAAGTAATTCAACAAAGAGGTCTTAAGACTTTAAAAGTTTTAGAAACTAATTGGTGAAAAAATTAGCAACCTGTGGAAACCTTGGGAGGAAATTCATTATCATGGATTGCTTGTTTGAGCTAGACTGGAAAGCTTCATCCCTATGTTGTCTTTTGGATCTTTTTTTAATCCAGAAGGTTGCAGTAGTTTGAAATGAATCAGAGGTAGGATGAATCATCAAGATGCATAGAGAGCAGGTCATGCTAGCTATGGAGTAGATTCTTGCATGTAAATGTACACTGTATCTAAGAAACTTAGCCATGGTAAATGAAATTGTAACATGCAAAAAAAAAGTGATTTTTACTGTTGTTTAAAAGCTGGTTAGTTTTAGTTCTTTTGCAGTTAGATTGAAAATATTTGGCAATGGTATTGTTGGTCTTTAATCACCAGGACATTGCTTCATATTAGTTTTCAGATTTTTGTGTCAGTCCTTTTACCGGGGGCATTTTCTGACAATTTTTGCGTCAAATTACTTTCAGATGTTGGAAATTTGGATGGTCTCACTACATTTTAGCTGGGTAAATCGAAAGACACGAGTCCTGCTGATGTTAGGATGTTATGCACTAATGTAAAGGTCTGTCCTTTACCATACAGATCCTTGGTGCAAAATCTTTGTTTCTTTTTTTCACTTCCTTTTTTACTCGGTGCAATTGAATTGGCCACTTAAGAAGCTTTCATACCTCTGGTACAGGAGTTGAAAACCTACATGACCCGAAATCGACAAGCCGGTGGATAAGAGCTGAATTTTATGGCTAGAGAAGATTCTTCCGGTATTATTTTAGAGAGTAGTTATTTTCCAACTTCAATAATGTGTAGGAAGAGGAAATAAAAATGGAAAGGAAAAAAAGAAACTAGATAAGTTTATAGCAGCACCCTGTTAGTGAGTTGCTGGTGTTCAAGCATTGCTTTTCCTTGGATTCTTTCTATGTATAGACCCATACATCTGTTAAGTGATTTTGGTGGGTAAACTTATATAAAGTAAGCTTGCCAGCTGGTCTTGAGATGCAATGGCTGTTACCCTTCTGGGGGCAATATTGCCTTTAACATCACTCCAGGACCTATTCAAAGAAGGGTTGACAGCAGGTTAATGGCCAGTTATAAAAATTGGCTCACATCCATTTCTTGAGCCTCACCCTAAAGTTGTGCTTCTTTGCCAACTTTCATTCAAATGAAAGTGGCCCTTTTCAATCATGTGTGCCAAGAGCTCCTTGCTTGTACTAAAAGTGAAGTCATGCAAACCATGTAAGTAGAAGCACTACCATCATCCACTCACCACTTGAGAATAATTGCACAAGATGCCTTGTGCTGTCAAATTGGTAGGGGATGAATGTAACATTTGCTGTAGAAGTTTCTACTCGCTTTTCATTACTATTTTATACCCATTCTAAATTTGCTAAGAGTTTTAGACTTTCCTAACCCATAACATTTTCATATTTGTATATGTTTTCTTATGCAGGCGATTCTAGTGATATGGGTGACTGATCCTTTTCTTTGGCTTGTGAGATCAAAACTTGATGGTTTAGTGGAGTCCACGACTGCTTGAGTTGGCAACAGCTCACTTCTCACTGATTCTTCTGTTCACTCCAGGACTCATTTCGGCCGGGCCTGTAATGCCTTTTCTATTTATTGCATTTGTGGCTTTCATTTTGATCATTACACTGCTGCCTTTCCCAGATTTCATGAAATAAAGCCTGTTCACCACTTAATTGTACTATCCGTTCTTGGTGTCTCATTACCACTCATGGCTTGACTGTTATTGGAGTATAGATAGTCCCACATCTTCCCTTTGGTGATTTCTGTTTCCTTTTTCCCCCCTTTTTATTGAATTTCCTTATCAATGACAACTTTTACTAGCTCTGGCAATTATCACTTGAGATCCTGGCAAGACTAAAATTATTTATTGGTTTTTTTCATATCGACACTTTTACCCCCCAAAATCTTCATATTTTCATTTTGACCCTCCAAATCTTTTAAATTGGGAACACCCTTTCCGTTAGTTTTTCCGTTTATAAACTAAAAGGTTCTTAAAATATTCTCTTTTTACATTCAAATATCCTTAAAAAATAGATAAAATTACCATTATACATTTCATCCTTTTTTTCTTTATTTCCCGCTTAACAAACTCATTTCTCTTTCATTTAACCTACTTTCTCTTCAATCTAATTCCATCAGCAACAACTATTTCCCCTCTCCAACCCAACGGATCTATTCTCTCCCAAAAACTGACATTTCTCCTCTCTCCTCCACCTTCTCAATATAAATTCTCTCTCCCTCAACAAATTCATTTCACTTTAGACCCCAAATCTTCAATTTTTTGGTCCAATTTCTTCAACTTACACCCTCTCTTTCTCATGTCTAGTACATCACTTAAGCCCTGTAGATCACTGTTATTCAACTCAATTATAGGAGTTTTTTTTTCTTCCCACACTCATTTTTCCTCCCTGATCTAGGAAACCATATGCATTAACCCCCATACTTCACAATAGCAATGACCACCTTCTCCTGGGTTCTGAAATAAACAAAACAATAATATTAAAAAAGCAAATAACATATGAATCACTACCCAATACATAACATTTATACTCTTAAATCAGCAGTGACAAGAATATCATAGCATCACTTAACATACATAAATTTGTAACTCACGGTATTTAATCTAAATTATACACAATTAATGAGAGCCTAAAGCTCAACAATATTCCACATGAATTACACCAAATCCGACAATGAACAACATGAATTTAAAAGGAACTCCTCCCAGAACCAATTACATGAATTTGACCTAATTCAGGATACAAAATCAGCATTTTCAATCACAAAATCATAAATTTCAGTCATAATATCAACCATTACAGTACAAAACCAAAATTTCAGTCACAAAATCATGTATTTCAATAGCAAAATAAAAAATTATCCATTTACATGAATTTGCCCAAAAATTTCCCACATTTTGCCCTAATTCCCAAAATTTCACCTAATGAGATATCTGAGATGAGATCGGAGTTGATGGGAGAATGATACCTACTACATTGTGAATAAGTTGGGGGTAGAAATGTATTTTTCATCAGACCACGTCAGAAAATAAACAACAACTAATGGAGGGGTTTTTTTTTTGTCCCAACTTAAAAAATTTGGCGGTCGAAATGGAAATATGTAGATTTGGGGTAAATACGGAATTCACAAAGAATTCAGGTGTTGATAGGCAAAAAAAAAAAAAAAAAAAAACTTATTTATTTGATGTGGTTAATCACATCAATTTTGTTCCATTTCAAACTTTCTCAATGAAGTTTTCTAATTTTGAGTTTAGACACATCTTTTTCCATTTTTTTTTCTTCTATTTCTTTTTACAGAAATGCATGGATTAGTGAATAATAATAAGGTCACTACATATGTGCACACACAGATGACAGGAGATCATGTAAATAGGTTACATGAATGCCTTGAACCTCTGAATGCTCAGTGCCTCTCTCTGATCTCGCCTCTATGTTAAAAACAGTGTTTCTATAAGGGATATCCCCATGTTATTTTCACCCAGTTCATCTTGTCTGACATCATCTATTAGCACTAAAGCATGTTTTCAAGTGTTGCATGCCACATCATAGTAATGAGTCTTCTCTCTTACGTTGTTTGTCATAGTTGCGATTCTTCTTGAATTACTGAAATCTACGAGAAGTCCAACCAAAATATTCCTTTGCCTGAAATTCTAATTCACTACTCACTGGTCATTTAATTTACAAACTCATCATATATTATAACGCATAGCAAAAATATTCCTTGAGTACTGCCTGTAAGAAATATCGGTTTTGGGTATTAGCAAAATGTGTGGACAAGTAAACTTTGTTCTATTTGTTACTTTTTTTTTTTTATGTAAAGTTGCTGCCTCTTGTTATATTAGCTTCCTTACTGTTTCCATAAATTTTGGATTATTTACTGGAAAGTTTAATCTTCCATTTTACATGTATGTTATCCTGTATAGTTTATATGAACGATATTTCTTTAAAAAAAATTATATGAATGATGTCATATTTTGAACAAGACCACAGCATCCCAATTTCTAATATTCTCCCCGTTGCGAATTATTTTTGAATTCTGGATATGCAGATGACCGGGATCAGTTAACCTCATCTCAGTGTGTGTGTGTGTGTGTGTGTGTGTGTGTGTGTGTTATTCTTAATCATTTCTTTAGATGTTGCTTTCTGTGCTTGCTAAATATCTGCAGATACCTTTCTGTGCAGATAATCTTCCTTTTCTGAACCCAATAAAGAATGTCCAAGGGTTTAGCTCAGTGACAAGCGACTACTGAATACCGTGTGCACCTATGAACCTCTAATTTTTTGAAATCAAAATATCTGTGTTTTCCCTTTTTTTTTTTTTCCCCTGTTCATGCCCCTTTTCTTGGACTTTGATCAGTAAGATAGTGCTATCATCCTATTACAGTCATCGATTCAATGATGGCGACACTGACCTTGTTGATCTCTTTGCTTCGCCTGATTCACTCGCCATCTTCCTTGGTTTGGGACCGTGAATCTACATTTCTTGTGGGTCAGATCCTCTTCGTATTGCGATTCTAAACTTTAATGCATTGTGCGTATGGGATGGCAAGCACAAATTGACCCCTTTTTTGTGCCTGCTTAATATGCATTTTTGTGATACTGATGGATTTGGATCTAGCAGTTTGAACAAAAGCACAGCATGCGCTTTGTCTAGCTTTCTAAATTTAGGGATGATGTTGGCAAACAAAGTCCTGTTTTTTTTTTTTTAATATTAATTTTTGAACGGTGGAGTTTAGTCATCCCGTTTCATTAGATAAATTAGAGGAGATAATGAGGGGACAACAACGCCTAATGCTGACAAGAGATTGAGGTCTTCTGATAGGGATTTTTACGTAACTATTTCTCATGCTCTCCCAAAGACCAGAGTTTTATGGAGCTCTTGACCTTCTGATGCAAAAAACACCACTTGTGGTGGTGCGTATGACCTTTATATAAAATGCAACTTTTTATGAAACAGTTATATTAATCGGTAATCACGCATGTTATATAACTCTTGTTTTATTTGATGATCTCTTGTAGAATTCTTTTTCCCTATTTGAGTACACAGGTAACTGATGCTGCAGATCTTTGTGGAACAAAGGTTAAACTTGGACTTCCTGTAATATATATATATATATATATATATATATATATATATATATATATATATATATATATATATATTATATGAGAAAAATGTATATCAGCCTGCAGCTGAGAGAACTCTGTCAGCCTGCGGTGACGTGGCTCAAGATTTGTCACCCCACTAACTTGCAGCCCGCTTATAGGAAGAAGTTAAATTACTAGATACCCCTTATGAAAAGCTACTCTGTCGGTAAAAAACAGTGGATATGTATAGTTTATTATATTTTTATATTTTATGACGTTATTCAATTTTGTGACAATTATCTTTTATAACTACGGCCAAACTACCAACATTTTTTTTATTAAATCACGAAACTAATTTGAATGCTTTTTTAATTTTTTTTTATCTGATTTGATATTTAATGATTTTTAATATAGTCGCAGTTTACTTTTTTTCGCATGTAATGTATAATGCGATCAAGGACCCGACTATGGTCGCAGTACTTAACGAGAGCGATAGTATAATCGCAGTTTACGTATTATTCTATATTTTTTGTTCTTCATTTCTGACTGTTGTCTGATCCTCCTATGAACTATTAAATTGGTTTTTACATATAGTATGCGGTCATGGACTGCGACTATGGTCGCACTACTGCGACTATGGTCGCAGTACTTAACGAGAGTGATAGTATAATCGCAGTTTACGTATTATTTATATTTTTTGTTCTTCATTTCTGACTGTTGTCTAATCCTTCTATGAACTATTAAATTGGTTTTACATATAGTATGCGATCATGGACTGCGACTATGGTCGCACTACCGCGACTATGGTCGCAGTACTTAACGAGAGCGATAGTATAATCGCAGTTTACGTATTATTTTATATTTTTTGTTCTTCATTTCTGACTGTTGTCTGATCCTCCTATGAACTATTAAATTGGTTTTTACATATAATATGCGATCATGGACCGCGACTATGGTCGCACTACCGCGACTATGGTCGCAGTACTTAACGAGAGCGATAGTATAATCGCAGTTTACGTATTATTTTATATTTTTTGTTCTTCATTTCTGACTGTTGTCTGATCCTCCTATGAACTATTAAATTGGTTTTTACATATAGTATGCGATCATGGACTGCGACTATGGTCGCAGTACCCTCGACTGCATTTTTCTTGATGATTTTTTTTTTGCTAAGTTAAATGTAATAACGGTGAATAATTACTGATTCTATAGTCGCAGTTTACGTATGTTTTTATATGTTTTGCTTATAAAGTATGAATTATTTTTACTTATTGCATGCGTAGTAGCACTGCGACTATGGTCGCAGTGTTTAAGAACAGCAGTCGCAGTTTGATATGTAATTAAAAGAGCTTATAAGTTAATATAGTGAGAAAGAGACCTTACAAAAAAAGAGAATTAAAAGCTTTTAAAAGAAGACAAAATAAGGTTGAATATCAGAAGATCAGGAAATCCTAATCTTCGTCATTATCACCATCATAAGCAGATTCGTCGTCTTCATTCTTCTGCTCTTCCTGTTCATCACTTATTTCCTCATCATCTTCCTGTTTTTGAGGTTTTTTTGTTTCACCGATAAACTCTCAGAATGGATCGTCTCTATCAAGCTTTTCGTCTGACCCGTTGCGAGAAAGCGAGCCTACAACATCAGAGGACATGCTTTCATCAAGCATGTCTCCGTCAAGTGGCATGGTTGCATTGTTGTACGATAGAATGCGACTAGGGTCGCAGACGTTATATAAAAAAGTTTTGTTATACTATGACTGCGACTAGTGACTGTGACTGTGTCGCAGTTGTCATATAAAATTGAAAGTTATATTGTATTAAGTCTGCGACCATGACATGTTTTTTAAATTTTCAATGCTTCTGCTTATTTTACATTATGTTGATCCAAATTTTTTTAATTATATTTTTCGATGTAGTAAAATTACGAATTTTATAACTGTAGATATATTCAACTGAAATTTTGTTTGTTGATGACTTTATTCCAGTTTAGAATTAAAAAAGGGGTATTTTTGTCAATTTGTTTCACGATTGTTTAGGTGGGATCTTTTTTGATTTTTTTGGCGCCTATACTCTGCGGTCGATATGTGGCATATATTCAGCCACGTCCCGCCGGCTGAGAAACTCTCTCAGCCTGCCGGCTGAGGTACAGTAACCCCATATATATATATATATATATATATATATATATATATATATATATATATATATATATATATAGGGAGCTGATCCTTTAAGAACGGTTCTCACGGATTTCTGTGAGAACTTTCACGTGGGTCGTCGGATCTGATAGATTAAATCAAATAAAACTAGATCTTTATCAGATCCGACGGCCCACGTGAAAGTTCTCACATGAATTCGTGAGAACCGTTCTTAGGGGATCAACTCACTATATATATATATATATATATATATATATATATATATATATATATATATATATATATATATATATATATATATATATATATATAGTGAGTTGATCCCCTAAGAACGGTTCTCACGAATTCATGTGAGAACTTTCACGTGGGCCGTCGGATCTGATAAAGATCTAGTTTTATTTGATTTAATCTATCAGATCCGACGACCCACGTGAAAGTTCTCACAGAAATCCGTGAGAACCGTTCTTAAAGGATCAGCTCCCTATATATATATATATATATATATATATATATATATATATATATATATATATATATATTCCGGTGAGCACCGGGCTCACCGAACACTTCGGGTGAACTCCCAAACCACCCCTCTTATGGATAATCCGAACCGTTCTTCTTGATCTACACACTCAAATTAGGCTACCAAAAAATCACGCGATTTTGATTTTTTTTTTTTTACCAATTCATCAAATGACATCTCTATTCTACGGCTAATAAAAATCAGTTTTTGGTATCCACTTATACATGGATAAAAAGAGTCGGAATTGTGTGATTTTTGATTGGTAACCTAATTAGAGTGTGTATATCAAGATGAACGGTTCCGATCATTTACGAGGGGGATGGTTTGGGAGTTCGCACGAAGCTCCGGCGAGCCTGGTGTTCACTAGAATAGTTCTATATATATATATATATATATATATATATATATATATATATATATATATATATATATATATAATTTTTTGAAAGGTAAATTTCGTGGTATCCCAGAGGCGTTCCACCCTCAACTGGTGGTTAACAAACCCTCTAGACTAATATATATATGTGTGTGCGCGTGTGTGTAAACATATATAAACACACACAGAGAGAGAGAGACTTGTGTCTTCTAAAAGGATTTGGGGTCGAATCCTTTCCACTTAAATATCAACATCCGACATTCGAATACAAGATCTATTCTGTTGAAGTTGATCTATATTATTTCAAATATTTATAAACCAAAAATCAAGTGTTTTGAATATTTTTTGCCCATGCATCAAATAGGAAAAAATAGACGGCCTTAATAGTGAATTGGTTAGTTTAACGGTATAGAACATTGAAATCTAGGAAAAAAATTGTTTGTAGGGGTTTTTAAATGTTTAGATCATATCAAATGGTCGGATCGAGAATTTGTATGTCTAAAAACATAGATCTAACTGTTGGCCCAAAGACCTATCACCCTAGTTTTGATGATGATTAACTCATATAGTTATAGTACTAAAGATCTTGTACTCATTTAGTTTCAGATTTTTAATCAAGATCTTAGTAGGTGTTTAGTTTCAACAAAAAATTCGAAGTCAAGTTTTGAAGCTAGCACGTGTTGATTCAAGAGCTCGCGCGTCAAAATCGCACCAAACACTCAATGAGATTCTAGCTCATGGATCAAGTTTGGACCAAGTTGAAATGGAGAAGAAGATTTTCAAGAGAAAATTTTCAAGAAGACTTGTGTCATGTTTGTAAGTGTTAAAATTTTGTTTTAGGATAAAATGTAAAGAATAGATTAGTTGTGAATTGCTCAAGCTTATAGACACATACACAAAAGTTTGGTTTTCAAAAATTACGGTTTTTGTTTTAAGCTTTAAATTCTATGCTTCAAAATAGTTCAAGTGTTTGTAATATGTGTTTATTTTTTATCATACATATTTGTACTTCAAAGTATTTCAATAAACTTATTTTGTGGATTTTATGGAGATTTTATGGAATTTAAGATGTATTTTAAAAAATTGTTAAAGATGTTTTTGGGCTGTTTGCGGTCGACCTACCGGTCGACCGACATGCACAAGCCCATGTGACTTGAGCTCGGTTGTCCGACCGGTCGACCGCAGTAGAGATCGGCCGACCGACCGGTTGATCGACTGAGTTTGCAGAGCTCTTGGGATTTCTCAGTCGACTGGACGGCTGACCGTTCTGCTGATCTGCTCGACACCCTTGTAGTTTTCTAGCCATAATTTTTTATTCTTATATTCAATCAACATGATTTAAATTGCATTTCAAAGATAACTTTCAAGGCTACATTTCTTATTCAATAATCATTTTCTGATTCGAATATGAAAGATGTCAAATTAAATTTTAGGTTGAAGTCCGTTTTTGTTCTGAAAACAGTTTACAGTTTCTGGTTTGACACCTTTTAGTAATTTGTTGATAACTTTCTACTCCGTAATGATATTGATTTGATTTAAGTTGCATTAAAAAGAAGACTTCAAGATCTACAAATTCATCCTATTTATTTTCAAATTCTAACGTTTTAGGCCTCAAAATAGTGCTCAAAGTTGATCTATTGCACAGTTTGGGTTTGAGGTCGGTCAACTGCCTGGTCGATCGCGAGGCTCTAACGGTTAGAAATTTGACCGTTGATCAGTCGACCGAGCAGTCGACCAACATGCCATTCTGCCCAGATTTTGAGCCATAGGCCCATAACAGCTAGTTTTTGATCCCTATAAATAAGGGATCTTTTAGCCTGTTTTAGGTAAGATTTTTAGAGTGTTTTCAAGACCCATTTTTCCATCTCTAACAGAAGTTTTTTAACAAGTTTTTGGGCTAAACTTTCATATCAAAGAGTGTTTATCAAGAGTGATTCTCTTGAGTTTTTCAAAAGCTTTTCTGTGAGTTTTTCACATCCACATCTATCTTGTTTTTCCTCACACAAGCTTGACCTTTTCATAGCCATATCTATCTTATAGGAGCTTTGTCTGTGAGGGTGTTTGAGGGTGATCAAGTGTTAAAATCACCACGTGTTCCACCTTTTATTTTGAGGAGTTGTAGTGGTGCGGCCTCGGCGAACTTATGGATTCGTTTGTGTTCTTGCGGGAACAAGTGAGGGACTTGCGGGTACAAGAGTTCTTGAGGGAGCTCGTTGTAGGTGTTGCAGCACCAAGTGATCTTACAGGATCGTTATAGCGGAAATCCTTCATAGTGTTGAAGGCGGGGACGTAGAGCAAGTGTGCTCGAACCTCGAAACAATTCTCCCATATTTGCGATTGCTCATTTCTCTCTGTCTCTCTCTCTCTCACTTATGTTTTTATATCTTGCATGCTTATATTGTTCATATCTTTGGATGCTTGATATACTTGTGCTTAATTTTTATATGCTTGGGATTGTTTGCTCACACTTGTATTCAACCAAGAGAGCCATAGTGGAACCTTAATTCTTAATCTAGAAGAATCTTTAGGGGATAGTCTAAAGCCCGTCACCGGGAATTCGGCTACACTCTTGTGTTATACTTTGTGTGTTTGTATAATAACTTTAGTTTGCATAATTAGTTTTAATTCCGCATTTGTTTTGTATTAGATTAACTAGTTACATATTCACCCCCCTCTAGGTGACTTACACTAACCAACTCACTACTTTTGGCCGTCCATTTTGTGTCGCTTGAGGGATGGGCAACAAGTATTTAAAACACTTGATTTTTAATTTATAGATACTTGAAATAATATATATCAACTTCAACATAGTGAATCTTATATTCGAATGTCGGATGTTGGTATTTGAGTGGGAAGGATTCGGCCTCAAATCCTTTTGGAAGGACACAACTCTCTCTATACACACACACATATAGGGGTTACTGTACCTCAGCCAACAGCTGAGAGAGTTTCTCAGCCGGCATGACGTGGCTTCATATTAGCCGCAGAGAAGTCAAAAATTTAGGCGGTGAAAGGAGATTCTCAACCACTTTTCGTTACCCAATGATTAAAATACTCTCAGTTTCACTTTTAACCTAGCTACAACTGTTCCTCCACTAAAAAAATTACAGATCTAAAAATTTTGAGTTTTTCAAACAAAAAATTACAGATCTTGATTATTAAATTTTAGAAAAATAAATATTTTAAGAGAATGCAACCATGGTCGCATTAATGTTCAAGTTTTTTTTTGAAAGGTGTTTAATCACAATAAAAATCTATTACTTGGACTTGAAACAATTTATTTTATTTTATTTTTTTTGTTTTTTGAAACTGCAATCGAAGTCGCAACTTTTGAAAAGAAAAATTTTGGATTTAAATTTTTTAATATCATTTTCAGTTTTTAGATTTATTTTTGTTTTACATTTCAACCTTTGGTCGAAGTGTTGCAGCCTTTTTTTAATTTTTCGATTAGGGTCGCAGTATTTTTTTGACCTTGCTAAGCTAAATAGGATACTGCGACCGTGGTCGCAGTCTTATTAAATAAGAGTCGCGGTCAATTGAAGCAGTGACAATAATTTTGTAAGCTAATTAATTAAGATGATTAGAAGATTGCGACTTCGGTCGCCGTCTTATGTAACAACAGTTTCTTTGGGAATGTTTTGTTTGATAACAATGCGACGTTGATCATAATATTTTTTATTAAGTAATCTAAATAGAATACCGCGACCATGGTCGCATTCTTATGAAACAAGAGAGATAGTCAATTGAAGCAGTGAACAAGGTCTCCAAAGTTAAGTAATTAAGATGGTTAGAAGACTGCGATCGAAGACTGCGACATTGGTCGCAGTCTTATGTAATTGCAGTCTTTTTGAAAAGTTTTGTTAGATAACACTGCGACCTTGGTCGCAGTATTTTATAACTTATTTTTCATTTTTCCGACCAAGGTCGCAGTCTTTTTATTAATAAATTTAATTGGACTACGACTTTAGTTGCTGTCTTATAAAACAAATGGTTTGAAGATAAAATTTCATACTGCGATTATGGTCACAAAATTCAATTTTATCTGACAATTTATTATTATGAATGTGAACAAAGTCGCTGTCCTGATGAAAAGGATAGCTTTTAAAATAATTTTTTTTCCTGCGACTTTAGTAGCATCTCTGATAGATTGGTTATATATTTATGTGTATTTTATTTTGTCTTTCAAATTTTAAATCGAATAGCCAATTTTTCGATGATGAAAAATTTCAGATAGGCTTTCCTTTGGAAGAAGAAGAAGAGAAGAATCACGATGAAAATATTGAAACTGATATCCCGAAGGAACATGAACCTATCAAAATAGCTGCTGGAGATCTAGGTCTGCAACTAAAAATTAATGTCTGATCTCGCTCTCGCTTTTTTATAACGACATTCTCTACAACTCAAAAATCTAGATCTGACAGCGTGAAGAAATTATGTGGCTCATAATGTGCCACGTCACCGCAGGCTGAGAGGGACTCTCAGCTGTCGGCTGATATACATATTTCTAATATATATATATGGGTCAAGCGCTCCTAGTAAGTCTTCTTAGATTACAATCTAAGGACCCACCATGTACCATTCTTATGAATGATCCACTCCATTTATCATGATCTTCATGTCCTAAAATGCTTATATATAGAAAATCATGCAGTTTGATACTTTTTGACCCATCGATCAAGCTGTGTCATTTGTTCTATTGTTGAAAAATCGTTCATTTTGTAACCATTTGATGCATGGATAAAAAGTATCAAAGTTTATGACTTTTTATACACAATTATTTTAAGATATATAGATCAAAATGAATGGAGTGGAATATCATTAGAGATACTCCATGATGAGACTTTAGACCGTCTTCTTAGATTACAATTGAAAGAGACATGCTAGGAGCACTTTTCACACACACACACATGCATATTGAAATCCATCAGGGTTCAGGGGCCCACAACACGGACAACGAGTGTGACTTCCGACTAATCCCACGGGTCCCGTAGCCCCCGCCCTGGGAGTTTTTCATTATGAAATAGGATAAATCGTGAGCCAAAGTCCGAGGGCGAAATATATTCACTAAGAGCCTTGAACCCAAGCCACTTAGGGAGTAAACCCGGTGACTTGCCACTAGGCCACCTTGGGGACTCAACACACACACACACACACACACACACACACACTACTTGGATCTTTTGGGAAGGATTTGACAATGTATCTTCCCATCATTTAAATTCAATACTATATTTAAATACAAGATCCACTCCGTTGAACTTGATCTATATTATTTGAAGTAGTTAAAAACCAAAATCAATATTTTGAATACTTTTGCTTATCGATCAAGTAAGCACAAAATGAATGATCGAAATAATGAGTTGGTTAGTTTAACAGTGTAAAATATTTAAAACCTAACAAAAGTTGGTATGTGAAGTTTTTTAAATTTTTAGATCATGATCAAATGATCAGATTGAGAATTTGTACATCTAAAGTCATAAATCTAAATAATATGTTATTTTGTGCTTATTTAATGCATGAAAAACTACAAAATACTTGATTTTTTTTTATTTTTAGTTACTTTTAAAAATGTAAATCAATTTCAATGAAGTCGATCTTTCACTTAAATGTCGTGACATTGAATTTGAGTGGAATAGATTCATGCTCAAATCTTTGGAGAAATAATCATGTGTGTACGTGTATTGAATGGTCTAACTACTTCTTGACCAAATCATACAGGTTTTCTTGCCCATGTTGGTTGCCCCTTAAGGATCTGAAAGATGGACTTCATCCTTTATTCTTCCCTCTCTTCTGAAAATTGTGTAGAACATTCTCAAAAGAAGAAAATTCTTGCGTGAAATAACGAATCGCAAAGAAGCTTTATGATCTATTATTAACTATCACGTGCAAGTTGCTGCGTTACAGGTGTGAAATATTTATACTTTTAATACAATAATTTTCTCGCATATTACAAATAAAGAGATTTGAACTCACATGTACGAATTCGTTACGAGACGGGTTCCGATTCTTGTTACGAGACAGGTTGAACCTGTTACCCGTCTCGTAATGAATTAAATGAGACGAATCAAATAATCGAGGAATGAATCGGGTCTCTTGCACTGAATCGTTACCGGGTTTGCCGAAACTAGTCGGACCCGTCTCAAATTTTATTATTATTATTTTTTTAAATTTTAAATTTCTCACAATGACAATTTTTTGAGCTATTGAGGACTACTAAACTAATTTTTTTCCTCTCACAAATGTATAATAACATAGGACTTAAAAAAAGGGAGGAGTTGGGAAAAAATTTACCGACCTGATCTGTCCCGTGACTTGTCACGGGACGAATCCGACCATACCCAAATCACGGGACGAATCTGACCATTCCCATATACACAAGACAGATCAATCCTTATGAACCCGCATTCATACGGGACGAATATGAGTAGAATCCGTATTCGCACTATGCGACTCATACAAGTCGCACAGTGTGAACTGACACCAGTCGAAGTGGGTCGATCCGCCCCGACAGCCCGCCCTTCCTCACAACGAAAAATAAATTTTTGTTATGTTACATGAATTTAAACCATGGGCTCCAACAATAAATATTCTATATTATATCATATCTCTTGCTCACTTTGTCCCTGCACATTAATTAGAGCTGAGATTAAATTGTTAAATATATGAACTGTCAAACTGCTACCCTTAACATAGGGGTGTAAACAGTGAAGATACCTAGACCTCATGTTGAACTTTTTTTGCTATCCAGGGAAGTGTGTAGGTTTTCCACCAGATATTTAGCTCTTCAGATGCTTTGTGGCCTCCAACTCTTCTTCAACTGAGAAAAAAAAGAAACAACTTTTTTATTTTCGAAACAGGTAACTGTAATCTGTGAAAAGAATGAATTGCTGATTCCACAAGAATCAGACACGCTACAAATAATAGTAGGGTGGAAGCATGGACCCCAAGACTCAGAAAGAGGTGTGTGTGTGTGTGTGTGAGTTGTTTGTTTGAGTGTCGGCATGAATGGGTGCTGACTGTGGTCCTTTGATGGGACCATGAGCAGCACCGTATCCACGGGGGATCTCTCCCTCTCTCTCTCTCTCTCTCTATCTATCCTGTTGTAGTAGCACCCCCAAATCTTCTGACCTGACAACAATAATTATCAGTGTGTGTGTGACTTGGGAGAGGGGGAGGGCCTCTCATGATCTTCTTCACAAGAGTTGTCAGTACCTTACTTTTTAAGTTTTTATCCTGAGGCTGTTTGGCTCTGGGATGCTCGGCCCGGCTGACGTAGGATGACTATTGATTGGAGTAGAGTTATCGGACGGGTCGAGGCGGGTCGACTTTTTCCGATTCACCCTGTGCAACTCGGATGAGTTCCCCCCGTTTCGGGCCGAGTCAGGGCGACTAATGAGACGGGTCGGATTCGTCCGTGACAAATCGCAGGGAAAATTTTCTCGAACCCCCCCCCCCCCCCCCCCCCCCCACACACACACACACACACACATATTTTTAAATTACAATCTAAGGAGATTTATTAAGAACACTTTTTCATATATATATCAGATCTGACGACCCACGTGAAAGTTCTCACAGAAATCCGTGAGAACCGTTCTTAGAGGATCAGCTCCCTATATATATATATATATATATATATATATATATATATATATATATATATATATATATATATATATATATATATATATATATATATAAGTAGCTATGAGAGAGAAAAATTAGATAGAGACACCTATCTTATTTTTTTTAAACCCTCAAAATTTAACAAAATAATAATAATAATAGAAAAAAGAGACGGGTTGGCCCGTCTCGGAGAATTCAGGTAACGAATTGGGTCAAGAGACCGAATTCGTTCCCCGCTTCTCTGACCCATCTCGTTGGATTCGTTACGAGACGGGTTGAACCTGTCTCGTAACGAATTCGTTAGCCAAACGGGACGAATCGACCCGATTCGTCCTGTTAGCCATCTCTAGGCCCAGGTGGTAGCCAAGCCAGACCCAGTGCGGCGCTCTCCGACCCCCTCCGCCACCCGCCACTCCGCCCGTCACCCTTCCAACGCTTCGAGAAATAAAATATCAAAAAAATTGTAAATGCTCAGGTCAAATCGAGGACCTCAAGTGTGTAAGTGAGACAAACCTCATGACCAACTACAACACCTAACACTTGTGTAAATAGTAGAGAGAAAAACATATTTAATGTGTGTAATAATATTTTTTATTTTTTTTAAAATATATCTGGGCCGACCAATGCAAGGCACACAGGGCGGGCACGACCCGCCTCCGTCCCCTTAGCCTGCCGTGCCTGGGTCGGGCCAATTTGACACCCCTAGTTTGGTTGTTTGGAAAACAAAGAAAGAAAAATCAGATTATCCTTCATATGTAGGGATGTCAACTAGGCGCAGAACGGCTCATAGAGTAGTTTAGGTACTATGGGGTTTTTTTTCAAATTTTCTTACAACCCCCAAGCTATTACTATCAATATCTCTTTTGGTCGTTGAGGGGTTATTTGTAATTTCACAAATAACCCCAAACGGGTAGATTAAGCTTTGGGGAATTTTTGTAAAAAAAATAATTTTTTTTAAAAATAACACTCCTCTTCCTCTTTGTAAATACTCCCTCTTCCCTACTCCATTTCATTACAACAAAAGTTTCTAAAATTCTTTTAAAAATTCTTTATATATTTTTACTCTCTGCAAAGTCTTTTAAGCTCTCAACTATAAGGCTACAAGCTCTCATGTTCTCAAGCTTTCTCTCTCCACTTCTCAAGCTCTACCATCTCTACAAGCTTTTAAGTTCTCAAGCTCTACAAGCTCTCTCTCTCATCACCTTATTAGTTTGAGATAATTATATTCTTGTCAAGTTAGAAATTACCAATTAAAATAGAAGCACATTCTTCATCTGCAGGTCCTAGTCAAGCTTCTAGTTCTAATTATCATGGTAGTTTTAATTTAAGTAGTGAAGAGTGGTAAACTCTTAATTTGCCTTTAACTGAAACTTTACATATTCCATTCATAGAATCCTCAAATTTTAATGCTTCTTCTGAACATGTCACTATAACTCATATACTTATTAGTTCTCTCTAAGTATCAACTACCTTTACAAATCTTAAATCTGAAGTTTGAAAATATTTTAATAAAATAACTTTTGATGGAGTTAGGAAGGCTCAATATAAGTTGTGTCCAGATATTTCATATGCTTTTTTCAAAAATGTTGGAAACGGCTCACTAAGCAAACATTTTAAAGTTGTGTTTCAAGGTTAAAGGTCGTAAATCGCAAGTGCCAATTGCGATTTACGACTTACAGCGTTTGTTTGAACTGTAAGTCATAAAATGCACTTGCATCTCAATTACGGTTCACTTAAAATACAAATAGTTAATTTTGTGGTCATACAAATCTTACTTATAGCCCATTTACAGTACAAACAGTTAATCTTGTGGTCATGTAAAATTGTATTGCTTACAGGTAATTATAATTAGATTAATTTTATTATTATTAGATTAATCTTTTTAGAATATGAGAATTTTTTTTAATTTAGATTACATATAATTATTAGATTAAATTTTTTATTAATAATTCAATAATTTTTAATATTAGAATCTTTTTTTATAACTAGATTAATCTTTTTTTTTTACTGAATTAATATAATGTATGCCACTTAATTTTAATTCTTACTTTATATATAGATTAGTAATATTTAATATAAATTTAATAAGTTTTGATTATTAGATAAAATTTTAATTATTTAATATTTAATAAGTATTTAGTATTTACTAAATTTTTAATATTTTAATATTTATTATTTAATATATTATATTTTTAATAAATATATTTTTTATTTTTTATTATTTAATTATTTAAAATTTTTATTTATTAAATAAATTTTATTAATTAAGTTTATTATTTATTTATTTATTTATTTAATATTAATGATTATTAATTATTTAATAATTTAATTTAATTTTTAGTTGTTTAATATTTTTAATTATATTTAAATTTCTTACTTTTATTTAATTTTTAATCAATTTTAATTTAATTTTTAATTATTGATTTTTTAAATCACCAAACAGTTAATTTGTGATCAACTTTTTTACTTACGACTTACATTTAAGACAACCAAATACCATAAAATACAATACACTTTCTCACTTATAATTTTATATTACCAACCAAATACCGTAAAACTTACTTGTATGTAACTTACTTACAACTGTATAAGAGTTTGCGACTTACGACAGCCAAACAGGCCTTAAGAGTAAACACTCCGAACTCCAATCACGTCAAATTCAAATTAGCACTTTAGGTGGCACACTACACACTTTTACCTATAATCATGTCACAAGTAAAAGTAATTTAGCTAGATATCTTAGTTGATTTGAACAATCTTTTAATATGGCTGAAGATGAGGTATTTACAGAATATATTAGAACAACTCATAATTCAGATTTTGATCCGGTCTGTAAGAATACTATAAGAACAAAATGTTTGTAGTTGTTGAAGAATAAAAACAAATGTTAATTGTAATTCTGTCTTTTTTGCCACATAAATTTGTAGTGACTTCTGATTGTTGGGAAGCTCTTAACGGCAATAATCATATAGTTATTACTATACATTATATTTACTTTTATTGGAATTTAAAAAAAAATTATCAGTTTTAAAAAAATTTCTCATTCTCATGATGCTTCAAATCTAAGCCAGATTATAATGAAGGTTGTCATAGAACATAAAACTGTTTTCAAAAGTTTTGTTATTTCATTTGATAATACTAGCGAAAATTCTATAGCAATTGAGCTTTTGAAAATTATTTTAAACCTATTTTTGTAACGGTCCCGGTTTCTCATAAGCAAGATTAGTCTATAACACATCTTTATTCCCATTTTTCTTTCTTCATACAGAATAGTTATTAAAAATTTCGGCAGCATCTCCTCTAAAATTTCACCTTTTTCTTCATACAAGTATAACAATTTCGGCTCCAAGGCCTACTTATATCCAAAAAGGATTTTGGCCACACGGCCTATATATCACAAAGTATAAAGGATCTCCAATAACACCATATTACAACCATAAAGAGTTCCCACAATATACTTTATATCATATGCTTTCCATACATAACTATAACTGCATCCAACATCACATGAAACCACAACATGATTCACCATACATAAACTTATAACATCCCAAGCACCACAAGTTCCAATAATGCTAATACAAGATGAGGATTACATGGGATACTAGCAACAAAAACACTTTTGACTAGGAATCTCTGAATTAGAACATACATAGGTGCACATAGTGAGCAACAAAAAAAAAAAAATAATAGCTTGTAAGACATGCCATCATGCTCATAATTACTCCAAGCTACATTAGGCCTTTACCTTTATCCGGACCTGAAAAGGAAAACAAAATGAAGGGAATGAGCTCGACGGCTCAGCGAGTAAATTTCATAACCACTATACAAATGATGTCATGAATATTAAATTTTACATGAATATAGGTACTTCCTTATCCGATTTGACAATTGCAAGTTATGATTACTAGCCTTCTTTATGATTACTAAAAGTTTCCCATAGACTTATGCACAAGTTCTTACCTTGCCCTAGCCTGTACTAATCATTTTCATTTTCTTATTAATTACCGTTAATACAATGCTTCAATTACTTACTAGGACACATCCACATATCACCCTAATCATAGGGTGCTAATTTACCCCGTCTTCTCCCGCCTACCGGCTCCCGCCCGGCCCCTTCCTCCTAAAAATGCAACAAGACATATAAATATAGCATAAGCATACGTATTCATGTGTATATACGTGATCCCCCATGATCCCCGTCTTCTCCCACCTACCGGCTCCCGCTCGGCCCCTTCCTCCTTATATAAATAATATGAATGCACAAACATTTCTCACCGTCTTCCCCCCTCCTACCGGCTCCCGCCCGGCCCCTTCCTCCTTATATAACAATCATAAAAAAAAAATCAATATATCATACATTAACACATATAGCATATCAAAAGTGTACTTTTGCATAAGTTACCCAATTAGTATGTTTTGATAAGATTACATAACCGACATGTTCATGTATCACCCACACACCCAATCATGATATTATACAAGTATAACACTAGTAATCTGTACAATTGTGATTCATGCGGAAATGCTAGTTATCATGATTAGTAACTTAAGTATCACACATACGTAACATGCAACATAGTTACTAAGGCATATTTACACTCTAGCAAACATCCATCACTACATACTTCACCTATGCATCACCATACTTGACATGCAACTACCTTCTAATAAAAGAGAGTAATTATAGTACCAATTCCATGTAGAATTAGTTTGCATGCTACTCTACACCATTCTATAATACTTTCTTCAAATTCCTTTTCATCACATACATAAATTTCCAAATATATGATTCATAAATCAAAAGTGTAAAGTGAGTATGGAGATTTACTCACAATTATAGATGGGTTCCCCACTTGAAATCTTAGATCAATCCCTTTACTCAATTTCCTAGTAAAAGACAATGAATCTATTAGTTATAAAATAACTCACAAGAGGGAGGAAATAGTGGAGCATGAATTTACCTTTACCCAATTTCGATTTCTGAAAATTGGGAGTTTTTAGGACAATCTAAAAATTAGGGTTTCAGACATTCCCCTTCCACCACCCAAGTTCAGGCTCTTCTCCTCGACTCCGGCCAACAGGAGATTCCTCCGACGAAACCAGGCCGGCCCGCGGCCTGGTATTGCCGCGATCGCGCGGCTTTCCGCGGCTGCGCGGTCGCGCGAGGCTGTGCGCGGTCGCGCACGGCTGGGCGTGGCCGCGTGGTGGCGCGAGGCGTGAGGACAGCCCTTGGCTCCGGCCGAGGCTCAACTGAAAGAGGGAGAGGGAGTTGTGAGGGAGGAGGATTTTTAGGTTTTCAGGTGTGGAGAGATTTGTTTTACAGAGAAGAGAACTCTTCTCAGTTCTGAGGTAATGGGGTTGCCCATTATGCACCAAAGCCCCTAATAACCCAACATTAGCAAGGCCTCCTCCCCACAAAGCTTGCCACTTGGTCAAGGCTAGGATCAAATTGATCCTAGCCTTACACTTCACCCCTCTCATGCAACCTACCCTTCCACTAACTAGAAGTCAATAAAATAAAAAAAAATTTACAATACTTAGTATTTCTCTAAGTATACTCTTATTGGAAATACCATTAAATATACCTAAATGCAATTATTTAGGGTATACACCCATATACCCTAGTATCATATACATGTTGTCATAAAATACCAATATATATATATTCTATGAATTCCCATTTGTGCCATAAATCCCAAAATGACAACATAAAAATAAATACTAATTCCATGATTATATTTATTACTATTGGTATTTATTTAAGAAAGAGGAATCATAAAAAAAAATATATTCCTATCTAGCTGACGCTTAATATACTTAGGAAATAATAATTAAATAGATAAGATTTAGGCCGTTACATTTCTACCCCCCTTAGGGAAGCTTCGGCCCCGAAGCTCGACGTACCTCGGAAAAGTTGTGGGTAGATAATTCGCATATCCTCTTCTGGCTCCCAAGTAGTCTCTTCAATTTCCTGGCTTCTCCATAAAACTTTCACTAACGGAATAGCTTTGTTCCGCAAAACCTTCTCCTTACGATCCAAGATTTGCACTGGCTCCACCGCATATGACAAATCATCTTGGAGTTGCAGTGGTGAGTATTTAAGAACATGGCTCGGATCTGGCACATACTTCCTCAATTGGGACACATGAAATACGTCATGTATTTTCTCAATCTCTGGTGGTAAGGCTAACCGATACGCCAGAGGTCCAATTCTTTCCAGTATTTCAAAGGGTCCAATATACCGGGGGTCTAACTTATTCTGTTTGCCACCCCGTACCATTCCTTTTATTGGTGATACCTTCAAGAAAACTTTGTCGCCTTCTGTAAACTCCAAAGGTCTTCGGCGCCGATCCGCATATGCCTTCTGTCTACTCTGGGCCGCTTTCATTCTCTTCCTTATCATCCGGATCTTCTCTGTTGTATCTACCACTACATCGGCTCCGAATAATGTTCGGTCTCCACTTTCTTCCCAACAAATCGGAGATCTACACTTTCTGCCATACAAGGCTTCGAATGGCGGCATTCCAATAGTAGATTGATAACTATTGTTATATGCAAACTCCACTAATGATAGGTATCTCTCCCAATTTCCCCCGAAATCCAACACGCATGCTCTCAGCATATCTTCCAATATTTGTATAGTTCTTTCTGATTGTCCGTCGGTTTGCGGATGAGCAGCTGTACTTGGGTGTAGCTTGGTGCCCAGAGCTTGGGATAGACTGATCCATAGCCTTGACTGAAAACGAGGGTCACGATCTGACACAATCGTCTCAGGAACTCCATGAATCCTGATTATCTCTCGGAGGTAGATCTGGGCTAATCTATCCATCGAATAGTTTATTCGGATGGGCAGGAAGTGAGCGGACTTAGTAAGTCGATCGACTATCACCCATATGGCATCATATCCTTGAGGGGATCTAGGGAGTCCTGTCACAAAATCCATAGTAATGTTGCTCCACTTCCATTCAGGGATTTGTAAGGGCATGAGGAGTCCCGGAGGCTTCTTGTGTTCAGCCTTAACTTGTTGGCATATCAAACATCTCTGCACAAAATTTGTTATGTCCTTCTTCATTCCTTCCCACCAAAAGTTTGCCTGCAAATCCTGATACATCTTGGTTGTTCCAGGATGTGCGGTGTAAGGGGTGCAATGGGCTTCAGTTAAAATTTGCTCCTTGAGCTTAAAATCTGGAGGTACAACTATTCGGCTTCCCTTTCTTAGCAATTCCTTGGCAATGGTAAATTCTTGGGTTTCACCTCTTTGCACTTTCTCAAAAATTTTAGCCATCTGGTCATCTTTCCTTTGAGCTTCCTTGATTTCTTCATAGAGATCGAAACCTATACTAATTTGATTTATCTGGTTCACTCCATTCTGGGGCCCTCTTATGTGAATTTCAAGTTGCATTCTTTCCATCTCCCTTAACAACTCCGATTGCTGAGTTAACAATACTGCTAAGGATCCTCCAGACTTCCGGCTCAAAGCATCAGCCACCACATTGGCCTTTCCAGGGTGATAATGAATGTCTAAGTCATAGTCCTTCATCAACTCCAACCATCTTCTTTGGCGCATATTCAATTCCTTTTGGGTGAAAATATATTTCAGACTTTTATGGTCTGTATATATATCACATGATACACCATAAAGGTAGTGCCGCCAAATTTTTAAGGCAAAAATGACTGCAGCTAACTCAAGATCATGGGTTGGGTAATTTTTCTCATGGTTTCTTAGTTGTCTAGAAGCATATGCAATAACTCTCCCATGCTGCATCAATACACACCCCAGGCCTGACTTTGACGCATCACTGAAAACAACATAATCTTTGTTTCCAATGGGCATGGCTAAGATTGGAGCCAATGTTAGCTTATCCTTTAGTTCTTGAAAGCTTTTCTCCTGATCATCTCCCCAATGAAATTTGAGGCCTTTCTTAGTTAACTGGGATAAGGGTGCAGCTATCTTAGAAAATCCTTCTACAAACCTCCGGTAATATCCAGCCAATCCTAGGAAACTTCGCACCTCTGTGACATTTGTAGGTTGAGGCCACCCCTTAATTGCCTCGATCTTTGCGGGGTCCACTGATATTCCTTCCTCATTAATGATGTGACCCAAGAACCCAACTTCATTTAGCCAGAACTCACACTTCTTAAGCTTTGCATAAAGTTGCTTCTCTCTCAATAATTGTAACACTATCCTCAAGTGTCTCTCATGATCCTCTTTGCTTTTTGAATAGATTAGTATGTCATCAATGAACACCACTACGAATTGGTCTAGGTATGGCTGGAAAATTCTATTCATCAAATCCATAAATGCCGCTGGAGCATTGGTCAAGCCAAATGGCATTACTAAAAATTCATAATGGCCATATCTGGTCCGAAAGGCTGTCTTAGAAACATCTTCCGGCTTGATCTTTAATTGATGGTACCCTGATCTTAGATCTATCTTGGAAAATATGCTGGCACCCTGAAGTTGATCAAAGAGGTCATCAATCCTTGGCAATGGATATCGATTCTTGATAGTGACCTTGTTCAGCTCTCGATAATCTATACACAGTCTCATGCTCCCATCCTTCTTCTTAACAAATAATACCGGGGCACCCCAGGGTGATACACTTGGCCGAATAAACCCGAGCTTTAGCAATTCTTGCAACTGGTCCTTCAATTCATTCATTTCGGCGGGTGCCATTCTGTAAGGTGCCCTGGATATGGGACTTGTTCCAGGTAGGAGATTAATGGAAAATTCTACTTCTCTATCTGGGGGTAAACCGGGTAGATCTTCCGGAAAAACATCAGGATAGTCTCTTGCAACTTCTATGTTTTCAATCTTAATTTTCATGTCTTCTTCACCAATAAGGGTTGCCAAAAATCCTTGACACCCTTGCCTCAGTAACTTAGTGGCCTTTAAAGCAGAAATGACCGGAGTGCAAATTTTATTCTTCATCCCTTCATAAATTCTTTCGGGAGTTCCTTCTAACTTAAAAATTATCTTCTTTTGGTAACAGTCTACATGAACCCGGTATGTCGACAACCAATCCATTCCTAGGATGATGTCAAACTCCATTTCTCCTAGTTTAATCAGGTCTGCCTGTGTCTTCATCTCACCTATGCTGATTTTATATCCCTTATAATACTCGCTAGTGGTCACTCTGGCGCCTACAGGGGTGGACACCACTAGTTGATAGCTCAATGGTTCAGATTCCATGTTAATAATTGCAGCAAAAGATGACGAAATAAAAGAGTGGGTAGCACCGGGATCAAACAATACTCGAGCAATATTATCGGATACACAGACGGTACCTTCCACCACGGCATTGGATGCTTGAGCCTCCTGCTGAGTGATTGCATTCATCCTTCCTTAAACTCTGGGTTGCTGTACAGATGCTTGTGTCATGGCCGAGCGAGTTCTGTTGAAAGGTTGTCGATAGGCGGTAGCTGGTCCTCCTGTTGTAGGGGCGATTCCCATGGTTGGTCTTCCCGTTCCTCTGCTAGCTCCTGGGTATCCATGCAAGTTTGGGCAGTCCCTCCTCATGTGCCCCATTCTGCCGCAGGCAAAGCATTGCTTACTAGCGGCACAAC
The DNA here is from genome assembly GCA_038442645.1 of Agave tequilana. Lineage (NCBI taxonomy): Eukaryota > Viridiplantae > Streptophyta > Magnoliopsida > Asparagales > Asparagaceae > Agave > Agave tequilana. The sequence continues at coordinate 36,692 of JAVJIF010022886.1, read as the reverse complement.
TGCCAGTGTGACTTCGGTTGCACCTTGGACACCACTGGTTTCCTGTAAAGTTGGAGCGTTGGGAGGACACTGGTGATGCCGAATGGGGTAATCCCTTATTCTTGGGCCATGTGTTCATCTTGTTTCCCTGAGCGGGCATGATGGAAGATCCCGTACCTCTGTCGGGCCTCAAGGACTGAGTTCCAAAACTCGGTGCATTATTATACCGGGGGCGCTTCATATAGGGCAGTTCCCTGGTCCTCATCTCCTGATTCTCCTGCATGTCCCTTTCAATTTCCATTGCCTTCTCCACGGCTTGACTATAAACTTGCAGTTGGAAAGGGATCAGCTTACTTCTGATTTCTGGCCTCAAGCCCCTAACGAATCTTTTTGTCCTGTCTTCCTCATCGGACACCAATTTCTCAGCATACCTGGACAGTTGAGTAAATTTTGCTTCATATTGACTCACTGTCCATTGCTCTTGCTTTAGCTCTTGGAATTCCATCGCAAGTCGGTCCTTCACTACTCCAGGGATGTACTTTTCATTGAACTTTGCAACTAAGAAGTTCCAAGAGATCTCCCTTCCCAAGGCCTTAGCTCCTCCTTTTACCATCTCCCACCAACGCTCAGCCTCTCCTTGGAACATGAAAGAGGCGAAAGATACCCGCTGGTTTTCAGTACATTCCATTACATCCAGTATCTTTTCAATTTGGCAGAGCCATTCTTCAGCTTGAATAGGGTCAACTCCTCCTCTGAAAGCTGGTGGGTTTAGCTTTTGAAATTGTTCAAGAGCTCTACGGGGGTTGTTTACACTTGCCAGCTGCAGCAGCCAATCTGGGATTCTGTCTGGCATTCCCCGATTAGCATTAGATTGCCCACTCAGAAATTCTTGACTTGCCGGGGGATGGACGCTCCCAATTGCGCTGTGCAATGGGACGTTGCCCTCCGAGTTGGCATCGGATGGAGGAAAATTTAAATCCATCTAATACCTAGAAGAATAGTTGAACTTAATCAATGGTAACTCAATGATACAAAGTAGAATAGTTCACAAACAAAACACTGATTTCATTTATGCATAAAGTGTTTTCATGGTAACATATACATTAGCATGACTGCATTCATTCAAAACATACCAATGCAGACATCAAGGGACACATGTTCACATATAGCTATTGACAACTACTTTCTTTACAAAAAAAAAATATCACTTATGTGAATCAACATTCCTTTTCTTCAAAAGCAAAAACAACAAAAGCAAAAATGCCACCCATCTAAACTCCCATCAAGGGGGTACGTTAGATCCCGAGGAGCTTTCCTCCTGGTCGTCCCCTACAGGTTCTTCTTCTGGATCCTCTTCTTCTGGATCCCCTTCTTCTGGTTCTTCTTCTACTTCCTCTAGTACAACATCAAAATCACATCCCCAATTTTCATTATCATCGTACAGGTCCATATCTTCTACCCAGCTGGAATTCCACCAAATACCCCCAACGAAAATCCTTTCGTCAGGGTTCATCTCCTTATTAGGTAGGACTCCCAAGTCCTCAGCTGCTGGTGCATTTCTTATGGCGCTTTCTGCCTCACTAATGTCATCTTCCTCATCTTGCCCCATGCGAATCCTTGCATCTAAATTGTCTGGGGAACCTTCCAGAATGACATTTGGATCGGTCTCATCAGATTCAAAATCCCAGTCCATTTGGTCCGCGATCCAACTTAAACTTTCCGACTCCGGACCGTCAGACGATGATCCAGTCATCTCAGAATCTCCCATCTGTAGAAGTAAGACATTTATATTAGCCGATGTGCCTTCCAATTCTCTCCAAAGCAATATTATGTATGAATATACAATCAAGACATGATAGCAAATCATCACTTATTTAACCATGCCGATCTTTCATAAATTTTCCTTAAGCACAACTGTCCTTCTAATAGGTTTAACCCTGACTTATGTGATATTTTGATTGTTCTCCCTTTCCAGTGTCCCATAACACTGGAATTTCTTACAGAAGGGCCCGCACCCCTTGCAAGATCCATTTGAACTAAGGTATGCGGGTACCCACATTCAAATGTAGAGAACAGTTAAATATCCTACATTTCAGGGTCAAATACTCTAAGACTATACCATCACCCCATAGCTAAACTACTCTAGCACACATCTTAATCTCACATGACTTCATAATCAGTCTTACATACTACATCTATCTAGGCTAACCTTGCCTAAACCAGGCTCTGATACCAACTGTAACGGTCCCGGTTTCTCATAAGCAAGATTAGTCTATAACACATCTTTATTCCCATTTTTCTTTCTTCATACAGAATAGTTATTAAAAATTTCGGCAGCATCTCCTCTAAAATTTCACCTTTTTCCTCATACAAGTATAACAATTTCGGCTCCAAGGACTACTTATATCCAAAAAGGATTTTGGCCACACGGCCTATGTATCACAAAGTATAAAGGATCTCCAATAACACCATATTACAACCATAAAGAGTTCCCACAATATACTTTATATCATATGCTTTCCATACATAACTATAACTGCATCCAACATCACATGAAACCACAACATGATTCACCATACATAAACTTATAACATCCCAAGCACCACAAGTTCCAATAATGCTAATACAAGATGAGGATTACATGGGATACTAGCAACAAAAACACTTTTGACTAGGAATCTCTGAATTAGAACATACATAGGTGCACATAGTGAGCAACAAAAAAAAAAAATAATAGCTTGTAAGACATGCCATCATGCTCATAATTACTCCAAGCTACATTAGGCCTTTACCTTTATCCGGACCTGAAAAGGAAAACAAAATGAAGGGAATGAGCTCGACGGCTCAGCGAGTAAATTTCATAACCACTATACAAATGATGTCATGAATATTAAATTTTACATGAATATAGGTACTTCCTTATCCGATTTGACAATTGCAAGTTATGATTGCTAGCCTTCTTTATGATTACTAAAAGTTCCCCATAGACTTATGCACAAGTTCTTACCTTGCCCTAGCCTGTACTAATCATTTTCATTTTCTTATTAATTACCGTTAATACAATGCTTCAATTACTTACTAGGACACATCCACATATCACCCTAATCATAGGGTGCTAATTTACCCCGTCTTCTCCCGCCTACCGGCTCCCGCCCGGCCCCTTCCTCCTAAAAATGCAACAAGACATATAAATATAGCATAAGCATACGTATTCATGTGTATATACGTGATCCCCCATGATCCCCGTCTTCTCCCACCTACCGGCTCCCGCTCGGCCCCTTCCTCCTTATATAAATAATATGAATGCACAAACATTTCTCACCGTCTTCCCCCTCCTACCGGCTCCCGCCCGGCCCCTTCCTCCTTATATAACAATCATAAAAAAAAATCAATATATCATACATTAACACATATAGCATATCAAAAGTGTACTTTTGCATAAGTTACCCAATTAGTATGTTTTGATAAGATTACATAACCGACATGTTCATGTATCACCCACACACCCAATCATGATATTATACAAGTATAACACTAGTAATCTGTACAATTGTGATTCATGCGGAAATGCTAGTTATCATGATTAGTAACTTAAGTATCACACATACGTAACATGCAACATAGTTACTAAGGCATATTTACACTCTAGCAAACATCCATCACTACATACTTCACCTATGCATCACCATACTTGACATGCAACTACCTTCTAATAAAAGAGAGTAATTATAGTACCAATTCCATGTAGAATTAGTTTGCATGCTACTCTACACCATTCTATAATACTTTCTTCAAATTCCTTTTCATCACATACATAAATTTTCAAATATATGATTCATAAATCAAAAGTGTAAAGTGAGTATGGAGATTTACTCACAATTATAGATGGGTTCCCCACTTGAAATCTTAGATCAATCCCTTTACTCAATTTCCTAGTAAAAGACAATGAATCTATTAGTTATAAAATAACTCACAAGAGGGAGGAAATAGTGGAGCATGAATTTACCTTTACCCAATTTCGATTTCTGAAAATTGGGAGTTTTTAGGACAATCTAAAAATTAGAGTTTCAGACATTCCCCTTCCACCACCCAAGTTCAGGCTCTTCTCCTCGACTCCGGCCAACAGGAGATTCCTCCGACGAAACCAGGCCGGCCCGCGGCCTGGTATTGCCGCGATCGCGCGGCTTTCCGCGGCTGCGCGGTCGCGCGAGGCTGTGCGCGGTCGCGCACGGCTGGGCGTGGCCGCGTGGTGGCGCGAGGCGTGAGGACAGCCCTTGGCTCCGGCCGAGGCTCAACTGAAAGAGGGAGAGGGAGTTGTGAGGGAGGAGGATTTTTAGGTTTTCAGGTGTGGAGAGATTTGTTTTACAGAGAAGAGAACTCTTCTCAGTTCTGAGGTAATGGGGTTGCCCATTATGCACCAAAGCCCCTAATAACCCAACATTAGCAAGGCCTCCTCCCCACAAAGCTTGCCACTTGGCCAAGGCTAGGATCAAATTGATCCTAGCCTTACACTTCACCCCTCTCATGCAACCTACCCTTCCACTAACTAGAAGTCAATAAAATAAAAAAAAATTTACAATACTTAGTATTTCTCTAAGTATACTCTTATTGGAAATACCATTAAATATACCTAAATGCAATTATTTAGGGTATACACCCATATATCCTAGTATCATATACATGTTGTCATAAAATACCAATATATATATATTCTATGAATTCCCATTTGTGCCATAAATCCCAAAATGACAACATAAAAATAAATACTAATTCCATGATTATATTTATTACTATTGGTATTTATTTAAGAAAGAGGAATCATAAAAAAAATATATTCCTATCTAGCTGACGCTTAATATACTTAGGAAATAATAATTAAATAGATAAGATTTAGGCCGTTACAATTTTGAATTGCAAAATTTTTAATATTCGATGTGTTTGTCACATTATTAACTTGTGAATACAAAATGGTTTAAGAATAATTAATGATTATATTAAAAATTAATAGAAACTATTATATTTATTAAAAGTAACGGTTGAAGAAGACAAATTTCAAACAAATTTGTTTCTGTTTAGGTCAACTATTAAAAAATTACCTCAGATATAAGAACTCGCTCGCTGGAACTCATTATATAACATGTTGAGTAAAGTTATTTCTTATCGATAGGCAATAGGTATGTTCATTTTTGTGGAATTGCCTGACTATTATATTTTCCAGCAAGAAAGAATGAAAAATTGTGAGGTTATTTGTGATTTTTTAAAAATATTTGAAAAGGTAACAAATTTTTTTTATATTTATTGTCTCACAGCTAGTTTAGTGTTTTATGAGTTATTGAAATTGTCGAGATATTTTCTACATATAGAAATAATAGTTTTCCTCGAGATATTATTTATCCTATGGAAATAAAATTTAATGAACACGTTAAAGATTTTTCTTATATTTTTTATTTTGATGCTATTTTGGATCCTCGTATTAAATTTCATGGGTGTAAATTATAAATTGAAATGTTTTATGAAAGAATGAAATATGATGATTGTCCTGTCATAATGTAGGCAGAAATTGAGACTTTCATAAATCATTTGTATGATTATTATGAAGCACAATTTGAAAATAAACAATTTATTTCGTCATCTCAATCTTCTTCTTCATATAGAAATAAAAATTCATTATTTTCAAGTCTTTTATTAGCATCATAAAAATCAAGAACCTCTGACACATTTCCACTATTATATCCAACGTGACGCAGCTCCTGAATTTGATTTAGACTCAGGATTTAATAATTTTGATCTTTTGGTGGGGAAAATCACATGAATTAACTTATCCTGTGTTTTCCATCATGGCGTATGATTTACTAACCCCTTCGGCATCTACAATAGCATCAAAGTCTACTTTGAATACAAGTAGTCAGAGTGTTGTCGGATATGAGGAACCGTTTAGCGTCGGAAGCAATTGAGATGACCATCTGCGGGAAGGATTGACTGGATGCGAAAAAGAGAAGCTAAAATAAAACAATTAATGAATACATTGAAGACTCCCTAAAAGATGAATGAAGACTTTGGAGACTTGTAATTTTTTTATTTATGAATGAAAATATTTGAAGACTTGTAATTTCTAAGCATGAATGATAAATTTCTAATTTTTTTAATCTATACTTCAATCGCATTTATATCGATTTATCTCTTTTAGTGGATTATTAGTTTAAAAAAATTGACACTTGCATTTCACAATTTATAGTAATTTTGACAAATTTTATTTTTAAAATTTATTGTAAACCAGCAACTTTTATAATTTTAACTAAGGAATTTTATATATTTTTAACTAATTTTATTGATTATCCAGGCTGGCCCGTGTCCGGCATGGGCTCATCTGGTCGGGTCGTGGGTCGGACCTGAGTTCTCCAAATGGAACTCGGGTCCGGGCTGGGCAGCCCCCAATTTCACAAGCGGGGCAGGATTGGCTCAGCCCGAGCTCGACCCGTTTGACATCCCTACTTGTGAGTCAAATTTTGGGCTTTTTCGGCTCTAAAATCTCACAATGTACTATTCAGCTAAAAAACTGAGGAGAACATTGAGTTTTTTCTCTCAACTTTCACAGCTAACAAACAAGCTGAACGAAATGAAAAGGTTGTGGGGCTCAGAGTGTGAGGGACAAAATATGAGTTTTTCACCAACTTTCAAGACAAACAAACAACTCCTACGTTTCTGCCTTCTTTCTATGTTCTTAATTAAAATAATATTTTATCGGTTTTTCTTTTTGTGACACCCCGCCCCCCACAAAAAAAAAAAAAAAAAACACCACGCACACACACTAAGAAGTTAGAATTGCATGACAATAACTCTTATATATCTAAGTGTTTTTCATAGGTCTATAGGTTTTTTCCCCTCTCCCAATTAATGTTTACGTACCAACGTCTGTTATAATACTCTCATAATTTGCATCGACAATGATGTGTATACAGGCCCCTAAAATATAAAAAGATTGATAATAAAAGAATGTGATTTCTCAACCTAAAGAAAAGAAAAGAAAAGGAATGTGATTTTGAATTAGTAATTTACTGTATTCGATAAATATTTCAGGTTATTTTATAATGAAATTAAGTATATAAAACCAACACAGCAAATTTCCTTGCCTGCTAACTCAGCAAAAGCTTTACTCGTGATGTTAAAAGCTCTCCTTGATGATACCAAGCAGCCGAGATCAAAAGTCTGATGTTCTGTCAGGTTAACAAAGCTGTAAAAATTGGTCAGATCTTGTGAGAAGTCATGGTTATTTTTCGTTTTATATTACAATATATTCTCTACATGCTGAAGAAAATACAAGGGAAAAAGAAGAAGAGATGAGCCCATCTCTCTCTCTCTCTCTCTCTCTCTCTCTCTCTCTCTCTCTCTCTCACATCTCAGGAATCGCATCTCCTCAGTCCTCACAACATCAACAGCAGCCTGCCCTCTCCCCTCTGCTCTGTTAACGAAGAGAGAGACATGAGAAACAAACAAGATGGCTTTAGATGATGCCATGAAGACAAAAGAGAGGACCACCACATCCTTTTCTTTGAAGACCAACGGCCATGGTTGACACTGACATGCGTCAACAAAGAAAGAAGAAGAACACCACTGGTGCTAAATTTTGTCTGCGGGATTTTAAATGCAAGGAAGAGGCACTCGTCATGTATAAATTGAGGAGGAGGATGGCCTTTGCCTTTATTTTGTTCCCATGGGTGAAGGGCTTGCGATTGAGACCAGACCATGAGTTGTGCTGCATTGAGCTGGATACAGCTTGCCTTCGCCATCTCATTAAAACCCCAAGACCTAACACTTTTAGTTACAGTTAGGGCACGCTTGGTTTGTTGGAAGTGTGAGGAAAAAGTAAACGTGAGAAATAAGGAGGAAAAAATGTGAAGAGAAGATAAAAAATTGAGATCCATGCATTTCTCTTTTTCAGTGTTCAGTTGTAATATGAAAGTATACGTAAGAAAAGTATATTTTGTTTTTAGTATTTGGTTAGTCACGTAGAAGTGGAAATTGAAAATTTGATCACAAAGTTGATCGCAAAATAATATTAAAATAAATATTAATTAGGATTTTTTTAGACTTTAAGTAGGCTACAAGTGGGATTTACATGATCACTAAATTAACTGTTTTATATTATAACTTATTACAAATGAGATTTACATGATTGTTCCCACTATAACTATAGCCTCGGATGCGAAATTGGAGCAGGTTAGCTCCTTTGAGCAAAACGTGTTATTGTTTTTCTCTCTCCTCGTTGGGTCGTCCAATTCATCAGCTGTGATGAACGGCTCAAAGCGCGCGAAGGACCACCTGGTACGAATCCGCTCCGATGTGAAATACATTCAATTGTGTACCCAATCATCTTTCACTCAAAACAAAACCAAATCTTTTTCTTTTTAGAATGAAGGATGGAGCAGAGGCACTAGTCATAATAAATTTATCCAAACTAATCTCTCATTCCACAACTCCCTTCTATGAGCAAGGAGTGTTACTGGTGGGCTAATACGCTTTCATCAAAACAAAACTAAATCAACTCTTTTATTTCTTTATTTACCTAATCAATTCTGGAATTTCCTTCTTTTTATTAGTTACTAAATGTTTAGAGCAACCATGCTAAAAAAAATATAGGTAATAATAATCATCAAAAAAAATTATCTAATTTCATTATTAATTTTTCCCTCAAAGAATATTTGCCCCTGTCACGCGCAGAGATATGTGAACGGGATGAATAGTGGAGCATTGACAAACGGACAAAGATAATAGAAGGTATAAATATCAGAATTTTTGACTCACCAAATTTGCATGGAATTAAAATTTTAGATTTTTCTTTTTCTTTTAAATCAGAAAAATTAGGTCACAGTGTTAGGACTGGATGTTAATCTCACATTAAAGGTGGACCAATAACCTTGGTTATTTGTTGGATTCCTAATTAAGGTTAACTGATATTAAGGGTGCCCATATTAAAGTCACATTTATATAGTTTATATAATCCTTTGAGATATAAGGGTACCATGATGGATGGTATTATTTTAAGGGTTTATTTGCAAATGTGCGACCCACTTTTCTCCTCCTGCAAAGAAATACAAAACTATCGCTCATAATTTGGAGAACCCATCAGTGAAAGAAAACCTAAGAGTTTTGTGCAAGGAAAAGGAGATAGAGAAAAGAGGTTATTTGCATTAGGGTTTGCAGGATCAAAGGAAGGAATCGAGGTCTTCTTCAACCTTCATCTATTGTTCATCAATGGCTTCAGGTATGAGAATTAAAGTATATGTGTTTTGATTCCGTATTCAATTCTTGAGATGATTGATTCTAAATTCATGGCTGTTAATCCGCATTAAGTTGCTTTTAATTCTTACATTTGGTATCAGAGCCGTGTTAAGAATCAATACATCTTGGATTAAAGATTATGGTAAATTAGGGTTTTGATTAATGTTTCATAAATCAAATTTTTTGATCTTTTAATTGTGGAATTAATAGAGGATTACATAACCCTAATATCATGTTCATACTCCTCTAATTATGCAATTAATAGGGATCAAAATTTAGGATTAAGAAACCCTAATTTTCCCATATTTTTGATTAAGTCATCGGAACAGGAACTGCCATTTGATAACTGTTTCGTCGACTATTAGTCGACTAATCATATGTTATAGTCGACTAATTTATTTTCCCGAAAGTTGAGAACTCTCTGTTTCTAACAGGAGTCGACTTATATTTTTGATTAGTCGACTAGAAAAGTGTATAGTCAACTAACCATTTTTGCCAAGTCGACTAATATTTAACCGAGAGTTTGCCTTCCAACAGAAGTCGACTAATAATATGTGTAGTCGACTGATAAAATTTGTAGTCGACTAATTATAGGGTATAGTCGACTAACTTTTCCTTGCCCTAGTCGACTAGACCTAAATGTCTAGTCGACTTGACTTGACTCAAGTCGACTAGTCTTTCCTTATAGTCGACTTGACTTGACCCAAGTCGACTAGTCTTTCCTTGTAGTCGACTAATGGTTGTTTAAAATCAATCATTAAAGTATGTTACATATTTAAGTTATGGTGTTAATATTGATTGATGTTGGTCAAGTAATAAATTAGAGTATTAAGGGATTACTCAAATAAAAGATTAGAGAATATTATTGGTTAGTTTTGTATTCATAAGGCTTATTGATTTAGTAGTTGCCAAAGTGACCTATGTTAGTAAACCTTATGAATATGCAACTACATAAAAGACTTATCAATGTAAGTGACATTAAAGACAATAATACTCTCGATGGCGGTTCTAGTTAGGAGATTGGGACTGGCCCAAAGGAAAGTCTCTTTCAAATAATTATGAACCGGGGTAGGGTAGTGTAATTTATGCAACTTAGTGGTGTAGAAGTGGATACCCAAAGGTAACATGACTTACTGTCTAAGTAGCATAAATTATATTAGACCTACATAGGTGATAAAAGAGTCTCACCTAAAGAGTGAACACTAGATATGCTTAGGTTTCGCCCAAAGGAGAAATCAAAGTGATATCAATAGTTCATCTTAATTAAATTTAAAACTTTGTATTGATTCGTGGCCTAATGTGAGCAATGTCCTATTATGTTTCAGTGAACGTCCCTACTTCCCTTCACACTCATGCCACTAGCATTCCAGCCCTGGATGGTACAAATTTCTCTGAGTGGTTTGAGCATGTACAGTTTACACTGGGTGTCCTGGACCTAGACATGGCCCTTTTGGTAGAGAAACCTGATGAAGTGACTGCTGAAAGCACAGCAGAGCAGGTTAGCCATGCCAAAGCTTGGGAAAGGTCGAATAGACTCAGTCTCATGTTCATAAAGATGACCATAGCCAATAACATCAAGACTTCCCTCCCACATACTACTAGTGCATCTGAACTTTTATCTGCTGTAAGAGACCGATTTAAGTCTGCAGATAAGTCATTAGCTGGCACCCTTATGGCTGAACTTACTACCATGAAATATGATGGTAATAGAGGAGTTCAACAACACATCCTTAACATGACTGATAAGGCTGCTAAGTTAGGATAACTGGGTATGAAAGTGGATGAATCCTTCTTGGTACAGTTCATCCTCAACTCACTTCCTCCTCAGTTTGGGCCATTCAAGATTCACTACAACACTCATAAAGATAAGTGGAATTTGAATGAGCTAACTGGTATGTGTGTACAAGAGGAAGTGAGACTGAGGCAAGAAGGGCATCACTCAGCATTGGCAGTAACTCAAGGAGGTATCCATAAGAAAGGTAAATATGGAAGAGGTAAGAGATTTCCATCAAAGAAAGGGCATGACCATGGGGAAAGTAGCCAAGGTCATGGAAAGGTCTTCACTGTCAAGTGCTACTTCTGTGGCAGAAAGGGACATGTGAAGAAGGACTGCAACAAGAGGAAAGCTTGGTTCGAGAAGAAAGGTATAAATCTTTCTTTTGTATGTTATGAATCAAATCTTACTGAAATACCTTCTAATACTTGGTGGATTGACTCTGGAGCCACAACTCACATAACTAATTCAATGCAGGGATTCCTTACAACCCGGAAACCGAAGGAAAGTGAGAGATTCGTCTTTATGGGGAACCGTCTCAAAGTGGAGGTCGAATATGTTGGTACTTATCGACTACTCTTGGAGACGGGACATCAGATGGATCTTGAAGATACTTTTTATGTACCTTCGATTTCTAGGAACTTAATGTCAATATCCAAATTAGATGTTTTTGGATATTCTGTTTTATTCAGTTGTGAAAAACTCAGTTTAATGTATAATTCAATTCCGGTTGGACATGGAATTTTATGTGATGGTTTATATAAAATTTCATTGAATGATGAGTTTGCACAATCTTTATTATCTCTGCATTCGAATGTTGGTATTAAACGTGGCTTAATAAATGAAAAATTCTCTATCTTGTGGCATAGGAGACTGGGGCATATCTCCAGGGATAGAATAATAAGATTAGTGAAAAATGGGATTTTGGATAACCTAGACTTCACTGATTTTGATGTGTGTGTGGATTGCATAAAAGGAAAGCAAACCAAACACACTAAGAAAGGTGCCACAAGAAGTAAAGAACTCCTTGAAATAATTCATACAGATATTTGCGGATCACTCTCCATTCCATGTTTTACGGGAGAGAGATATTTCATTACCTTTATAGATGATCTGTCACGTTATGGTTATGTATATCTAATTCATGAAAAGTCTCAGGCCGTTGACATCCTTGAGGTGTTCATTACAGAGGTCGAGAGACAATTAGATAGAAAGGTTAAAATCATAAGATCAGATCGAGGTGGTGAATTTTATGGTAGATATGATGAGTCAGGACAACATCCTGGCCCATTTGCCAAATTTCTAGAAAAGCGTGGTATTTGTGCTCAATACACAATGCCAGGTACGCCTCAGCAGAATGGTGTTGCTGAAAGGCGAAACCGAACACTTATGGATATGGTTAGAAGCATGATGAGCTTCTCTAATGTACCCATTTCATTGTGGAATGAAGCCTTAAAGACTGCTATGTATATCTTAAACAGGGTTCCTAGTAAGGCAGTCCCAACAACTCCTTTCGAGTTGTGGACTGGTAGGAAACCTAGTTTAAGACATTTACATGTTTGGGGTTGTCCAGCAGAGGCTAGAATATATAATCCACAAGAAAAGAAATTAGACTTAAAAACAATATCTGGGTATTTCATTGGTTATCCAGATAAGTCTAAGGGATACAAATTTTATTGCCCTAACCATAGTACAAGAATAGTTGAAACTGGTAATGCCAGATTCCTGGAGAATGGTGAATTTAGTGGGAGTGATGAACCAAGAAAGGTAGATCTTGAAGTAGTAAGGGTAAATATCCCAATTACCTTTCCTTCAAGAGAAATTGTTGTCCCTCAGCTTGATCATCAAGTTGAGATACCAGAACAACATATTGATATTGGTTCACCACTCCATGAGGATATCGCCATTGAAAATATTGTAGAACCACCACAACCGGCAGCTTTGAGAAGATCTCAAAGGGAAAGAAGATCTGCCATTTCAGATGATTATGTGGTGTATCTACAGGAATCTGATTATGATATTGGGATAAATAAAGATCCAGTTTCATTTTCACAAGCCATTGAAAGTAATGATTCTAGTAAATGGATTGATGCTATGAATGATGAGTTGAAATCTATGGACCAAAACAAGGTCTGGGATCTCGTTGAATTGCCTGATAACTGTAAGAAAGTCGGGTGTAAATGGGTCTTTAAGACCAAGCGCGACTCTAAAGGCAATATCGAACGATATAAGGCCAGACTTGTGGCTAAAGGTTTCACTCATAAGGAAGGCATTGGTTATAGAGAAACCTTCTCTCCAGTATCAAAGAAGGACTCTCTTAGAATCATTATGGCACTTGTAGCTCATTATGATTTGGAGTTACATCAAATGGATGTGAAAACTGCTTTTCTGAATGGAGATTTGGATGAGGTAATTTACATGGAGCAACCTGAAGGGTTCGCAAATGAAGGTAAAGAACACTTGGCTTGCAAATTAAAGAAATCCATATACGGACTTAAACAAGCTTCCAGGCAATGGTATATAAAGTTTAATGATACCATTACATCTTTTGGATTTACAGAAAACACTGTTGATCAGTGTATATATCTAAAGATCAGTGGGAGCAAGTTTATATTTTTGGTTCTGTATGTGGATGATATTTTGTTAGCCAGTAGTGATATTGGTCTGCTGTATGAAACTAAAAGCTATCTTACCAAGAACTTTCAGATGGTTGATATGGGTGAGGCAGCTTATGTCATTGGCATAGAGATCTTCAGGGATAGATCTCGAGGATTGCTAGGACTGTCTCAGAAAGGTTATATCAACCGAGTCTTGAAAAGATTTCATATGAAAATGTGTTCAGTCAGTCCTGCACCCATTCAGAAGGGTGACAAATTAAGTGGGAGCCAGTGTCCCAGAAATGACTTAGAAAAGGGTCAAATGCAGAAAGTTTCGTATGCATCAGCTGTTGGGAGCTTGATGTATGCAAGCACTTGTACCAAGCCAGATATCAGTTTTGCTGTTGGGATGTTGGGAAGATACCAAAACAATCCAGGAATGGAGCACTGGAAGTTGGCTAAGAAAGTTATGCGGTATCTTCAAGGGACGAAGGACCATATGCTCACATACAGGAGATCAGATCAGTTGGAGGTGATCGGCTATTCGGACTCAGATTTTGGTGGTTGCCCAGATAGTAGGAAGTCTACCTCAGGATTTATTTTCTTGCTAGCAGGTGGGGCAATCTCGTGGAAGAGTGTAAAGCAGTCTATCGTTGCTTCATCCACGATGGAGGCTGAGTTCATAGCTTGTTTTGAGGCCACAAATCATGCATTATGGTTAAGGAATTTTATCTCAGCACTTGGTGTAGTTGACTCTATTGCCAGGCCGCTGAAGATATATTGTGACAATACAGCAGCCGTTTTCTTCTCTAAGAATGGTAAGTACTCTAATGGTTCTAGACACATAGAACTGAAGTACTTGGTGGTTAGAGAAAGAGTTGAGAAACAGAAAGTGTCAATTGAAAGTATAAGTACCACTTTAATGGTTGCTGATCCAATGACAAAAGGATTGCCTCCAAAGACATTTAAGGAACATGTTGTTAGAATGGGTCTTTTGGATAATCTGTAAATGTATATTTTGGTACTTATGTAATTGACATTATTGCGCAATAAAAGGTTGTTTCTGTGTTTCCTGTTATCCAATTATGTGTGCACATATTTTGTATGGATGTATGTTAAACAGGAAATGTCTTTACAAGACAATTACAGGGGTCATTATGGTTATGGACTCAATTAGTAAGGGTTATCAATGTTGTGGTACATAGAAGGGAGTATGACGTGGATGTTGTATAACCGCTATGACTCGCATTGGTGGTCCAACCTAATTGCAGTATTACAGTATTTCATATTTGGGCTTATCAGTTGTTGTTTTTAAAATTCGTGATCACGTGTCAAGGTTTTTCAGTATGGAATCCAATGGAGTCAAAATGTTTTAAAAATGAGTCTTTTCTTTTATTTGTTTTCTAAAGTTTTAACCTAATCGGTTAATGGTCCAAGTGGGAGAATGTTAATCTCACATTAAAGGTGGACCAATAACCTTGGTTATTTGTTGGATTCCTAATTAAGGTTAACTGATATTAAGGGTGCCCATATTAAAGTCACATTTATATAGTTTATATAATCCTTTGAGATATAAGGGTACCATGATGGATGGTATTATTTTAAGGGTTTATTTGCAAATGTGCGACCCACTTTTCTCCTCCTGCAAAGAAATACAAAACTATCGCTCATAATTTGGAGAACCCATCAGTGAAAGAAAACCTAAGAGTTTTGTGCAAGGAAAAGGAGATAGAGAAAAGAGGTTATTTGCATTAGGGTTTGCAGGATCAAAGGAAGGAATCGAGGTCTTCTTCAACCTTCATCTATTGTTCATCAATGGCTTCAGGTATGGGAATTAAAGTATATGTGTTTTGATTCCGTATTCA
The DNA here is from genome assembly GCA_038442645.1 of Agave tequilana. Taxonomy (NCBI): domain Eukaryota; kingdom Viridiplantae; phylum Streptophyta; class Magnoliopsida; order Asparagales; family Asparagaceae; genus Agave; species Agave tequilana. The sequence continues at coordinate 21,198 of JAVJIF010022886.1, read as the reverse complement.
ATTCTGAGATGATTGATTCTAAATTCATGGCTGTTAATCCGCATTAAGTTGCTTTTAATTCTTACACTGGAAACCCTGAGATTTTGTATTGTAAAGAGAGCACAAAGGAATCCTATCTGGTTGGGGAAAAGGGGCACAATTGGTATTTTGTCTCTGCGCGGCTGTTTCCCGCAACAGAGCGAGGTTGCCTAGAGAGAGGATATTGCTACCCACCAGAATGATGAAGGCACCCAACAAAGAATACAAAGTGTGTCATCATTTTTCTGGATACAACTATTCTTCGGGAAAAATTTAAAATACCATTTTCCTTCTTCTTCCTTCCCGGCGAACGGCGGCGAGACCCGCCGGCACTCTCCTCTATTCCCGCTCTCCGCATCCTTCCCCCACTATCAGTCCCCCTGTTCCCCTCCTGCCTCCCCCTTCCCGATCTGTTGTTTGGCGGGTGTTCGGCCCAACAGATAGGCTATGTTCAGTCGGATGTAGCCGAACAGACATGTTCTATTCGGCCACATCCTGCCGAATTTGTTCGACCGAGTGTGGCTGAACAGAACAATGTCTAATCATCCGGCATAACAGAGCCTCCCTGTTAGGCCAGCCACTAACCAAACAACAATTCGGGGGGGAGGAGAAAGGGAGAGGTAGAGGAGAGGGGAGGCGGGAGGTTGGGGGAAGGGCGACGGAGGTCGGGTGTGGGGGGGGGGGGAGTGAGGGGGGGGGGAGACGTCAAGGAGGGGAAGCAGAATGAGAGAGGAAGAAGGGTAATTTAAGATATTTTTTCTTTTTTGAAATTTTAAAGGGTGCCTTTATCAAATTGATGGGTGCCTTACTCAGCGGAACGGATATTGTCACCCTAAGTTGATAAAGGCCCCTCATAGATTAAGGCACCCCAAAATTGCTAAAGACCCCCTCAAAGTTTTTTAAAATGGTTAAAATATCATTTTCTTCTTCTCCTTAATCATCTCCTTATTCATCTCCCTCCGGCGACCCTCTCCTCCCTCCAGCGACCCCCCTTCCCATGGTGAACCCCATCCCCTTCCTCTGGCGAATCCCCTCGCCCATCCCCTCTGGCGAACCCCATTCCCTCAATACTTCCTCCCACTGAAATTGTTTGGCCGAACACCGGCTGAATAGAACAATGTACGTTCTGTCGGACATGGCCGAACATAACAGTTTCTGTTCGGCTGGAGTTCAGCTGAGTCCGAGCGAACGGACACTGCAGCCGAATAGTTCCAGTGGAGGGAGGGGGTTGGGGTTAGAGTTAGGGGCAGGGGGTTCGCCGGCACGGAGGGAAAAGGATTCACCGATTCTAAGAATGTCAGGGAGAGAAAGAGGGGGAGGCCGCGGAGGCGGACGGGGAGGAGGAGGGGGAGCAAGAGTCACCGGAGAAAGAGGAGGGAGATGAAGGAAAGAAAAAAGAGGTAAAGAAAGAGTAATTTGAATTTTACACTGAGTGAAATAGGAAAAAATTAACAGCACACGTGCAAATTTTTTGCGGGTGACATTCTTTCTTCTTGGGGTAGCAATATCCGTTCCCGGATGTCCCTCACCTCCCGTGTAACCAAAATCTCACCATCCCTTTTAATTTCACCCCTTGCCTTCTACCCAATTAACGCACATGCCACTCAATGCAGACATCAAATCAAACTCTATCTTGTCGCTTGATTGCTTCATGGCCTCTAATGTATTAATTAAACAAGCAGAATTACACAATACACTACATAATTTTGCAAGTATAACTTCCAAACAACACAGGCTACTATACATTTTTTTGTCATTCTTTTTCTCCTTCTGCTCAATTCTCCTCTGCCTTCAATGGGAGTTGCACTTCACTAACAAGTCGAAAAGCAGCAGACCCCCGTATATCTCTACTCTACTGAGCGAAGTTTGTTTCTAACATCTCTTCAGTTCTCTCTCTCCTCTGTAGCCTAGCTCACACTGGGTTTGCGTATGGCTTTTGCTTGCCACTAGAGCAAGTGCAGTTGGCTCGGCTATCAGATAAACTCTGCAGGAAAAAAATGGCAAACAAATTACGAATGCATAAAACTCATGGTACAATAATGTGAATGGAGAGAGAGAAACTCGAAGAAAAACGTTACGTTTTCTTCCTGCTTACCTTGACCTGCTTTTGGAGATCCTTAATGTAGTCGACGGCCAAGTCTAACATGTCGGCGGTGTTGGTTTGCTGCAATATTCAGATAGAACAACAATCAGACGATGACAAATTCTCTTCATATCATAACACTAGCTATCATCTTCTTCTTCTTCAGACTGCGCTCTCTTTGTTTGTTTGTTTATTTATTTATTTATTTTCAAATATAACCTATCCCTGAGACTTGAGTCAGCCTTCATAAAATTCGACCAGCCAATCTGAGACTGCCTTATAGAATCTCTAAAGGGGCTCTCTCTATCTTCTCTCTTTCTCTATTTTAAGGAGCAAAATCAACGAATTAAGCTTCAATGCTATTATTTATATAGCCCAAAGCTCTCAAAATGCATAGAGCCAAACTTACTCACTAAACTATATTTATTATTATTTTAATCTATCACAAATTGCTTTTAAATAATATAAAAATATCCTTAATCAAATTGACTTTAAAAAATAAATAAAATATTTAAAATAGCTTAAATTTAGAGAACTTACTCGATCATAAATGAAATAAGAGCTCCTTAAATTAATATTCTCCCTAAAATAACTCGAAGTTAGGGAGCCGTTATTGATCAGCTAGAGTTCCTTACCCTAGAAGCTAGGGCAAAGGCCCCCTCAGTTTCGTAGCTTTCATGGTTCCGAATTTAGCAAAGTGGATTGTGTCCACAGTTTCCGATGGTTAGAACATCACCGGTGGTCCACCGAAAGGTTAAACTAGACGTCAGGTTCACAGTAGCTTTTTTTTTTTTTGGATGGGAAAGGGCCGAAGGCAAAAGATGATTGAAGAAGATGGAAGAATACCTTATCCATATTGGGAACAAGCTCCTGTAGCTTCCTCATGCGTTCACTGATCCGGGTCCTTCTCACCTAAATTAATTAAAGTGCGGGAAAAAAAAGCTCAATTTTTTTTTTTTTTTTTGGATTGATGATCACCAGCTAATTCATTCATTCATTGAATTCATCCATCAAAAGATGTGAGCCATGAATACGATTGATTACCCTTTCGGCGATACTCCGAGGATGAGTAGCACACCCTCGCTTCGCCCTGATCTTGCAGGGGACTGAATCCTGAAACTGCAAGAACTTCTCGATGACGGCCATCTCCGATGACGTCTTCGGCAAGCTGAACTGATGAGTCAGCCCATTTCTGCCCTCTCCGTTCTACAATTAAATTGAAAAGGGGAAAAAAAAAATACTCATCGTCTCAGTGAGATCCATTTCAACTTCAAACTGAGTCGAAGACAGATGACTAGCAACCAGAAAACAGTACCTGAGACTGATCTGTTTGGGTGTCTCTGGGCCTCTTGAGACCTGAAGAAGAGAAATTGTTGTCTGATAAAATCGGAGACTCTTCCCATGAAGCCATTGGGTAACCTCCAATGGATTCGTTCTCGTTCTCGTTCTCGGAGATCTGAGACATTAGCCCCGCCGAAGACGACTGCCTCGATGAGAAGCTCAGTTGGCTCTTCAATCTGGTCCCTGCTCCCATTGATCCTCCGCTTTCGTTCCCGTTTCTAAATCCAGCAATCCCTCTCATAACTCCATACCCTACAAAAACAGCAACGAAAATTTTACATCCCTGCAGGGGGGGACAAAAACAGATCCATCCGTTTTTCTTTCCATTTTAATCCAAACCAAATAATTGAAATGGGTGAAATAAACGAACATTTCATTGTTTCAGTTTTCATACCGGTGTCTACGTTGAGGTGAGAGAAGAGGCCAGCAGGAGAGCTGCTGTGGCGAATGAGATTCGAACAGTTCCCGCCGCCGCCGCTGTTCTTGAGCTGATCCGCCTCCATCGCCATCGATGTTGCCACCATCTGATGGTGGTGTTGCTGCTGCTGGTACATCATCTGCGATGCCGCAGCGGCAGCGGCAGCGGAGAACCCTCCCATGTTCTCCTCCGCTGCTGCTGAAGTTACTGGCAGCGGCGGCTGCGGCGGCTGAGGAGATGGAGGAGGGAACTGAGTGTTCCTCTGCCCGACGCCGCCGCCGCCGCAGCCGCCGCCAGTTCCGCCTCCGGAGGGCGGCTTGTTCCGGATCTCGTCGCGGAGATCCGGAGACAAGAATCTGGCGAACATAGTCTCAGTCTCGGGACTGGACGGACGAACTGGAAGAAAGTCCTCGCAGACTTCACCGAGAAGGGAGCTCGGGGCGGATCGGTAGCGGAGAAGGCCGGAACTCATTTGGTGGTGCTGATGCGTCGCCGGTGGGAATGGACGGTTCAGATCTTTCGGTGCCGCTGTATGAGATCCGTACATTTGACAATCTTATCCCACTGAATTTTCCCTTTCCCCCACTTTTTCCCCCTCTCTTCAGCAGCTCACCTCACCTCACCCAATCGAATCAACCAGATCCAAATCAACAACAAGAAACAACAAGAAGCTCAAACTCAGGTCTCCGCCTCTTCGCCATCAGAGATAAAGCTCGGAGAAACCACCCAAAATCTTCAAGAAATCGAATCAGAACACGATTAAAAAGTAGGAGCAAAATCTTATCTACAGAAATCAAAAATCAATGAAGCTTTCTTCCACGCCTCGCTTCCTCAATTGTCGTTACTGCACTCAACATCAGAGATACAGAGATGCGTGGATCGATTTTTTTCTCTCCCCCCCTTTTCTACTCTCTTATCTTTTATAAAAAGAGAAGGAAATCTCAAAATTTTTTTTTTTTTTAAATTCTTCGTCTCCTCGAAGCACCGAAACCGATGAGGTGGGTTTGGGCTTTTTATATTGGCGAAGAGACGGTGACAAAGAGAAAGAGAGGCTACCAATTAATTAATTATTATTAAATAATTAATGCCAGAACGAGCCGTGAGCCATCAACCTATTTATACGCGCAGTCTGACGATATTACCCCTGAACAATTCAGATAACCCGGCGGTGCCACCGCGCAGCGGGGAATTACCGGAGATGCCCCTGCGTGTCTCGCGGTCCACGTATAGACAATTGTTCTGCCTACGTGGAAAGTTTAGGACCGTGCGATCAGGGTTTGAAGGGAGAGAACAGAATCAACAAGAGAACAATTCTTGCCATTTTATAGCGATGAGCTTTTGTCTTGTTTTAAAATGGATATTTTTTTCCTTCTATTTTTGGCATGGCACCGAGGTTTGACGTTAAGGTTCTGCTCACCAATTCAATTATTGAGAAAATTATCGGAAAATCAGTTTAAGTCAGAAGTTTAAACACACAGATCTTGTTAACAATTTAGTAATATCTTTGAGTGTGTGTATAATTTAATTAGTTTTTTTATAGGAATATGCTCATGTTATCATATCCATATAGACTTGTGTCCGTCTAAACGAATTTGAGCCCGAATTTTTTCTACTAAAATTCAACTTTCTGACATTTGAATACAAGATCCACTCTGTTGAAGTTGATTTATATTATTTCAAATATTTATAAATCAAAAATCAAGTGTTTTGAACACTTTTTTTTTCCTATCTATCAAGCGGAACAAAATGGACGGCCGAAAGTAGTGAGTTGGTTAGATCTATGTCTTTAGACATACAAATTCTCGATCCGGTTATTTGATTATGATCTAAACATTTAAAAACTCATACAGACCAATTTTTGTTATGTTTCAAATATTCTACACCCTTAAACTAATCAACTCACTATTTAGACCATCAGTTTTTCTCGAATATGAGAAAAAAAATATTCAAAACATTTAATTTTTGGTTTATAAATATTTGAAATAATATAGATCAACTTCCACGGAGTGGATCTTATATTCGACTGTCGGACGTTGGTATTTGAGTGGGAAGGACTATCTGAAATCATATATGAGTTTTCAAGTACCAGCAAGAAATTTCTTATGATTTATTTTACTTTTTAGCCTTATTGCAATAAAAATTATCCTATGTGTGAGAACTAAGAAGGATATGAAGATGGTTAATTTATCTATTTGTTTGAGAAATGGATTACAAACAACATAGGAATCTTTCTATTTGTTTCTAAGGGAAAAAATATTGCGCAAGTGGTTACCTTCATGGCTTAAAGATATAGTTCACCAATAAGAATAATAAGACATTTTAATGCAATTAAAATTAAATGTGAGAAGGAACAAATCCATCGATAAAACATCTACATATTGACGTCATCATGCTTTTTTTTACTTGCTTGATTGTTGTTTCATATCAAATGTAGAATGACTTTTAAATCATGAGTGCCGACAACAAAATATTGTTACACTAAGACTTGTTGTTAACAAAATAGTCAATCAAAACCTAAGCGTGAAACACGCCAAGGTTTTTTTCTTTCAACTAGTCATTAAAAACCCACCTTTTTTTTTTTTGGCCCTTTCTACTCAACCCCGCAATTTTCCCCTGATGGTTTAAGGTTTCATTAGAGTTTGACTTTTCTTTAGGTCAAAGTCAAACCTATTATTGGTCAAACTTGTTTATATGTACATCCTCTCGGGTCTCTCCATCGGGAAGCTTGAGTCCACGTACCACAAAACTTTGACCATGAAACTAAGAATGATTATTCCTATTTATATTCCTCGTATCTTTTGTATTCTTGAAATTACTCCTCAAATATTCATATTTTAAATTACCTATCTAATTCTCTAATTTGATCAAGATTGTCCCCATAGTCACTTAAAAAGTATCAAAAAAGAATATTTTATTATTTTTTGAGATTCCTTTAATATTTCACCTTCAATGACTAACATTCTAATTAAATTCAAATTAAACTTAAATTAAGTCTAATTGATCAAATTAATTGACTGAATGTAGGTCGAGCTCAGCCGGGGCATTCGTGCTCGCGGGGCACTCGAGCGCGCGGGAAGGGGAGGGGGGATGTAGGGAGAGAGAGAAGGATAACATTGGGGGGTAAATTTGATAAAATTGAGGGTAGAAACATAATTGTATTTTAAAACTGTTAAAAAGATAACATGATGGGTAAATTTGATCAAATTAAAGAATTAGGAAGGTAATTTTAAAAATATGAAGATTTTGGAGATAATTTTAGAAATATGAAAAAATTGGAGGGTGCACATAGAAATAAACCAACTAAGAATTAGCTAGCTGTTTCATGACAAATTACTGATAAATCAAAATGACCATGAAACTAAGATCTCGGCATGAGACAGCTAGAGTTGGTGGCTTGTTTTTTTTGGATAGGGTACAAGTTATAGATTAAGTAAACCACACCTTTAGCTTCCCAAACATGCAAAATGAGAGGCAAGTTTGACCTAAGCTTCACTTATGTGTTGAGATTTACTCAATCGTGACACTCTCCATAAAAATTATACTTAAGTTTACTTTTACACAATGCATTGCATATGAAGTGATTTTTCTTATGAGACGTGTTATTAATTGAACTATACATTTTAATCTTAAATGAACTAATAGCTGAGTAAAATGTAAGGTCTTATCTTGAAGAAAAAAAATCTCGTATGTAATGCACAAGAAATTAGGTGTATGTATTATACTCTTAGTCAGAGTCCACTAGGATGGTTGGTTTAAATCTAAATGATGTTCACATTTTCCAATATCTATACTGCTATAAAAAGCATTAGCTGGAATGTGACAAAAAGATTATGTCTGTCAGTTTTGTCTAATTCAAAAAAAAAATTACGTTATTATTATAAAATTTTAAAATATTGCCATTTAAGTAATTTAAAATAAATATTAAAGCTAACTTTTTTTCATCTAAAATCACTCAAATTAAAACATCTTTCCTTAACTTTTTATCCTAAAAGTACAGCTAAATAGTCACTTTCTCTATATATTTGATGTTATCCGTATAACAACTCTCTTTTTCATATGAAATCTTCTAACTAAATGTTTATCTCTATTTCTCTCCTATTCTGAAAAGTTATTCTTTCTCTTATCTCCCTTCTTTATTCATATTTTTTCAAACTTAATACCTATATTTATTATTTAAAACAATTTGCTCACCATTTAGAGTTCAAACCTATTATTAGGTAACAAATAAATAAATTTGTATTATTCAAAATAATTATTAAAAAGTATAGAATGACATAGAAATATCCATGTTTGTTATTCTAATTAATGAATATTTTTTAAAACACACAATTCAATAAAGAAAATTAATTTCAAACTTTTATGTTCAATTAAGTTCAAAATAACTGTTAGACTCATCATTAGTGTTTTGGTGAATGTCATTTACAGAATAATTCAAAACATTAGCATGTCATGTATGCTATTACAAAAAATTAGTAAATATATAAGTCAATGATGTCTCTGACTAAAAATTCCAAAAATTAGCATAAAAAATTTATAGACACTAAGAATAGAATATTAATGTTTTGAAACAAATTACTCAATTTTTATAATTTTATCAATTATCTCTTCTACGTCTTAGTTTTTTTTAATAATAAACACATGATAATATAACTTGTAATAGTTTTTTAAACTTTATATTCTTTTTAAACAAGTTATATATCATGCTTAAATTTAAATCCACATTACCTTTAAATTCATTTTGTTACAATTGTATGCTTGTCTTTATAGTCATAAATAAATCACAATTTTTATACAAACAAATAATATAATAGTTTATATTAAATAATTATAACTATTTGATAAAAATTAACTAATAAGAGAAAAAAAATATATAATTTATATTTCAGTTTTTTTAACATGCATCGCACGTGCACATTATACTAGTTGTATCTAAATATCAAATAACAATGCCTTGTTTTCTTTATCCATTTTTAGAAACAAAAGTTCGAAAAACACGCAGTCTTTTGCATGAAGAATGCCAAAGTTCAAATTCTCGTAACGAGTGCTTCGAACAAGGGCAGTCCTGACATTTTCAGTGCCCAAAAATCCGGGGTATTTTAGTAAATTAAGTAAAAAACTAACCAACGGTATCTGCGAGACTTCCGTTGAACTTTTGCGCCCTTGCATTTCTTCCCCGCCCTTTCGTCTTTAACTACCCACGTGACCACGAGACGTCGGCTGACGGCGAAGGTGACGGCGAATCCCGCCCCGTTAACGGCAGGCGCGCCGTCACGCAACGTCCTGCTGACGCCGCCATAAATAAAACCCCTGCCCCGCCCGCCCCTCCCGTGGGCGCCGCTCACGGAGTTCCCGATTCCGTCACTTTCCGTCACGGAAAGCCAGCCCTATCCTCCCCAAGATGTCCCCGTTCACTTCCACTGAATCACGAGAATGCCATCGTTTCTCTTTTTAATCGCAGCCGTATAATCGACGGTCTGCAGGGATTTTAGGGCTGGGGGGCATTTTGGGGAATTTAGTGATAGCAATTAGAGATGAGAGACTTTGCTTTGTGGTGTTTTTGATGGCAGAGAAAAAAGCACCTGGCTTGTTGCTGATAAGATCCCACACTTCATTGCTTTTGTTTTTTTAAAGATTGTTGTGTTTTTTGGATAAGTTAAAAAGATCTTTTTATCAGGAGAAAAAGAAGTCACTTATTATTATTATTATTAGTTGGTGGTGATGAGCATTTCATAGTTTGCATTCACGCATGCTTTGAAAAAAAATATTACAGGCACGAGAGAGGAGGACAAAATAGTAAAATTTGACTTTGGACTTGAGAAAGCCATGCAAATTGTCAATGAAAAATAGAAATTAAAAAATTAATAATATCAGAAAATTTTTAGTTTTTTTGGATGTTTTTCATCCTATTTAGAGAGGGAAAATTGTCACAGCTTAGAAAGAAAAATCAGTTGGGCTAATTTTCTTCCAAACAAACACAGTACTTAGTTGGAAAAAAAATCATGAGGCTACAAATTCAAAAAAAAAAAAGAGAGAGAGCAATTTTCTTGTCTATTTTCTGGGAAAAAACAGGTGCTTGGTAGAAATTAAAGTGTTCTTTTGGTGTTTGGTTGCAAGGAAGTGGACGGAAGTAAGGAAATGGGGAAGTATAATTGCTCACTTCCTATCTATATAAACACTGGAAAAGGAAAATAAGAAAATCCCTTTCCTTTTCTCTTTTCTCTTTTCTCTTTTACGCAACTATTTCCTCACTTCTAGAGTGCTACAGTTAATTTTGTGGTCATGTAAATCTCATTTGAAATAAGTTGTAGCACAAAATAGTTAATTTTTTGATCATATAAATCCACTTGCATTCTAATTACAGTCCATTTTTTATTTTTCTTAATTACAAGTGAGTGAGGAAGTGGTAATAGTTCCCTTTGAAACTTAGGAATTAGTTAGTAAATTTTCTGGTATTTGTATCTTATTGGGAAATGTGGTTTGAAAAATGTTATTTCTTTTTTGACGTTTGGATGGTAATGTGGAAGTGAAAGTGAAAAAGTTGACCACAAAGTTGACCGCTAAATAATATTAAAATTAAAATTAATTAATAAAAATAAAAAAAAGATTATAATTAGAATGCGAGTGAAATTTACATGATAAAAAAATTAACTGTTTTGTGTTACAACTTATTATAATGAGATTTACATGACCATAAAATTAACTGTATCACTATGGAAGTAAGGAAATGATTGTGTAAAAGAGAAAAGAGAAAAAGAAAAAGGATTTTCTTATTTTTCTTTTTCAGTGTTTAGATAGATAGAGAAGTGAGTAATTATACTTTCCCATTTTCTTACTTTCGCCAACTTACTTGCGACCAAACAAGCCCGTTATTCATTTGTACAAAATTGAAAGTGAGGGAAATTTGCATACTTTTCCAAGAGCCAAATTTCCATGCTTGGCCCTTGGAGAATCATCCATCAATCATCTTCACTCTCATTATTAAAATTTGGAAAGAAAGGAGCCTTCCCTTCAACCTCAACCGCTCATTTAGCTTTCCTTCATTAAAAATCAAAACTTTAACGTCACAAAAGGGATGGTCAAGGCGCCTAATAAGACAAAAAGCCAAAATGTGAGTGATTTTAAGAAATTTCCCTTTTCACACGGTGCACGACTCAAATCAACCTGCGGACCATCTTATCTTCAATGTTAATGACGGCAATTGATCTCAATTATCCCTTAATTTCCGTGGAAATTTCGTGATTGGTTGAATTGTGGAAATAGAGAAAAGACCTGCGAGCAAGGCAACGCATGCTTACGTTGAAAGTCGACTTTTTCATTTTCCTTCTCGGGGCTGTTTGGATTCAAAGGAAGTAGGCGGAAGTGAGAAAGTGAAATGTAAATTTTTTTTTTTTTTGAAAAATGAGAATTTTTATGCATCTTTCTCGGTATTTGATTGGTAATTAAAAAGTGAAAGTGAAAGTGAAAGTGATAAAGTATATTGTGTTTTTTAGTGTTTAGTTAGTAATGTGAAATTGAAATTGGAAAGGTTGACCACAAAGTTGACTGTAAATAATATTTAAATAAAAATTAACTATGAAAAAAAATTAAACTGTAATTTGAATGCAAGTAAGATTTACGTAACCACAAAATTAATTGTTTTGAGTTATAACTTATTACAAGTGAAATTTACACAAACACCAAATTAACTGTAGTATTCTGAAAATGAGAAAATAGTTATGTAAAATAGAAAAGAATTTTTTTTTCTATTTTCTTTTTTCGGTATTTGAATGGACAATGGAAGTGAGAAATGACGTTTGCCACTTCCTCACTTCCGACCACTTCCAAAACAGCTCCATGTTCATTGATCTCCAATCAAGACAAATAGTTTTTTAAGATCTAGATTTAGATTTTTAAAGATCCTAATTTGATAATTCAACAAATATTCGTATTGTTTAAGTTGCTTGATATAGTTAAATTATCTCTTCCCTTTCTAGTTATTTCCTTCTTGTATATGGATATATATAATAGTTTTGAGGAATGCGAGGGTACTAAGCTGAGTATATTTGGCCTTGTAGCCTCAATAATATTGTATGATTGTCATTATGACAACTTCCACTTCACTTTTTGTTATGGGATGTAATGACTTCAATTTAATTTTAGAAAATTGATATGTTTGAAGAGAAATATTAAAATTGAATAATTTTAGCTGACAGTGCGCCGTTCAGCTAAAAAGTTGAGATGGAGGTTGAGTTTTTCCTCTCAGTTTTTACAGCAAACAAATAGGCTGAAGGGAAAAAAAATAGCGTGGGGCACACATCGTCAGGGGCAAATTAAAAATGAGTTTTTCACCAACATTCAGAGTAAACAAACAGCTCCTAAGAGCATCTCCAATAGCCTTCCATTTCTTCATTTTTGGAGAGTGAATCACTCCAATCGCCCACCATTTCTCCTTCCAAAAATAGAGGGAGCTCATTTGCCCTCCAAGGTTGGAGCGAGCTGGCGGATTTGGAGGAGACCCTCCATTTTACTGTTCACTTTATTAATTTCAATATTTTCTTACAATCCCATGTGACTTTTTTAAAATAACAAAAAATATCTTTTATTATAAATTAATTAATTATTTAAAATTAATATAGTTTTAAATTACTATCTATTTTTAATTAAATTATATCATTAGAAATGCCTCATCGATATCTTCTTAATGAGGCTAACATTGAATATTTAATATTAATTTTAAATATGTCATTATTTTATTATATCTTTATTTTTGTTTGTAAAATAAGAATAATATTGAACTTGCAATACATCAAACATTGAAATATATCAAATTTGAAAGAAAAAAATTATATCCTTCGTTGTCGTGCCTGTGCCATAATGTTCAAATAGCGCATTTCGAGCTGGACATAAAGGTCCTTCGGGTTATCAATACTGGTTACAGAAATGACCTATTAGATAACTAGGCTATTGTTATCTTATTTGCTCGTGTAATATAATTTCTATATTTCTATTCGTAGTTCCTTTGGGACGAGTTAAATAGATCCTAATGTGTTTGCTTATTTGAAAAATCATATTTTTAATTAAATTAAAAAAATAAAATTAGCTTCAAAAACACTCAAACTAATCTCATTTAAAAATTCTCGACCAGACGTTTCTAATAATATATTTTTGTGAAAAATAATAAGTATTAATTAGTTTATTAATTGTATTATTATTAAAATATTTTTAATAAAAATTTGTTTTGCAGTATGCGTCGGAGTGCTCTAAGTAAAAAGATTTGAAGTCATGATATCACGTGACATGACTTGTGACAATTGCTTGTAATGCACTCTTGAGTGCCAAATTTGGGGAACAAAGCTTGTTAACATGGAAATAATTAGTCCATTGTCTCTAAGATTAAAAAAAAGGGACCCATGACAAATGGATAAGGATGAGAAAATCCATCTTATCTGTTTCCATGCTAACATCATTTGAGCCCATTGCTTGAGAATATTTGCAGTAACAACCCCTTTTCCTTTTGACATTTTCAATATTATCCTTGGAAATATCTTTGATTCTAGCTCCTATGATTTTGGTTATACAAATTAAAGAATTTTCTCCCACTTATATACTGCATAAGGAAAAATTATATATGTGTATTTTACGCGTATCAGAAAACTAGTCTTCATAACTCGTAAGGAAAAAATATTCATGCATGTGTATTTTACACGTATCGGAAAACTAGTCTTTATTATGTTACAGTATAGTTATGTATTCATGTGTGTTCGTGTATTCTGTATTAATACAAAACCATATAGATCTTTAGATTGGGGAACAAAGAAAATGTTAAATAATTGTTATTTTGATGACACTTAAGTCTTAATCCATTGTTTAAAGAGACTGTCCCGTGAGCATTTTCGTAATGTCACAGCATCGGATCAAGCAAGCCCCGTCCTTGACTTGTGTTAAAAAAGAATTGAGCAGTCATGAACCGTCGGGAGTTCTTACCTCACGGTTTTATCTTAAAAAAAAAGAATGGAGCGGTCCAGCTCACACCGAAAGCTTCCCAATGAAAGGGACCAACATCTTTTTCTTTAATATTTAACTTAATTAATCTTTATTTCATGAGATCATTAGTGTTTGGACCACCATGATGGACAGCTATTAGCTTTGATAAACGAGTGCTCGCAAGCTAATTTCATTCAATATTAATTAATAAACTAGGGATTAAGAAAATGCTTAGGATTTGATGCACTTTGTCCCTTTGCTTAAGATACCATTAACTCTTGGATCGATGTGTCTCCATCAAACGCAACTCTAGTTGACTGTGTAATCTTGGTATCTTTGGTGTTCTAAACTTCATTTATTACAAACGAATTTGTTCTTTTGCTTGTTATTTGATTAGTAACATTAGGTTACCTGTGCACCCTGAAGGAATGAATCTCACTCTATCTATGCTACTCTTAGACTGGCAAATCCGTGGGGTTAACTAAGGGATAGATATTTAATTGAACTTGTAATAACTTCAGGTATCACATATGTGTACACATAGATTTATATAGATACTCTAGTGGAAGCATCTCTCTTCAGTGTGAAGAGTTTCTCCTCGAAAGAGTGTTCTTCCTCTCGATAATAGAAGGATCTACAGTAGACCTCGCGAGAATCTTTCTTCACGATTCACAATCCAAGCAGAATATACAACCGTCGTTGTATGTAGTTTCATATTGTTTGAGAGTATTCTAATCCCTCAATAGTTCTCGTTCTTAGAATAGTTCAGGCCCTCGTGTGAGAAGATTCACGTACGTATTGTAGAGGGCTGTACGGAGTATGTACCTCATCCCAGGTGGAGTATTGTTGTTAATCAGCCCCACAGCTTCTTCTTCGAAGTAGCTCATGATAGATTTTTATGCACAGACGTCCATTTTTCCACGTATTTCATGAAATCCTCACCTGTTCTTATTTTTTACCTCTTGCAGATCCACTGTTATGGAATTTAAGGTGTTTCTTCATGAACCGCTCCTCGAATGCTTCACATGGGTCTGAGAATATTTGCATCTCGGTACGAGGAAGAGAAATATACCGATCTCAAGCTTTCTCTGCCATACTGTGACTGAAGAAATGGATTGTCATTGCATTTGACTACGTGGTTTGCAGAATCCGAAGAGGAACCGATCTGCGTCTTCGGTCTCATCATACTTGGGCAGGTCTGGATACTTGAAATCTTGATTCTACTTGGCATTATTGTTGTTCGCACTGCTTGAATCATCCTTCGCCATTTGCTTATCGTTCTTGGTTTTGATTTTGCGGGCTATCGAGGCAGTGATACTCCCTGTCAGTATCATCCGTTTCTTGTACATCCTGATCACCAAACTATTGAGTATGTTATGTTCATCATCCATGGCGGTCCTCCTAGTAGGTAGGTTTTGGCTTCGGTGCTCGGTTGAAACTAGGGTTGACTCTCTAGGGTTTTCTAAGCTTCAATTGGGTAAGGTGATAGTCTCTATCCCTTTCCTCTATGGATGTCGACACACGGCTAATCCAGGGAGTTAGGTTGCTCAGGAACGAATGCCAAGAGGGATCTGTAGACACCTTGGAGAGGCGAGAGCGAACATCTGGACTACGAGTGTCCACGACTGAAGCTCTCTCCTTCAACTTTTAGGTTTTAGGAAGGTTCTAATATTTGAAAGTGAAAGCGAGCTTTACACTACTCTATTTAGAAAATATTGTAGAGGTTTGGTGATAGAATTAAAAGTGTTCCATCGCGATCGCCAAAATTATACACCTCTGAAAAATGCCTACTTGATTACTTACTTTGGCGAAGCTCTTGATTGGGGGGATAAGATCATGATCTACTTATTTTATTCAGACTCGCAAGTCTCCCTAGTGTAGGGATGGCTAATGGGGCGGGTCAATCCGCTTCGACTCGTCACGCCCCGCCCTGTGCGAACCGTTTGAGTCGCATAGGGCGGGTTGCGGGTCAATCGGACCGCCCCGTTTAGGGGCGGGTCAACCCGAATTGACCCGTCCCGTTTAAACGGGACGGGTCAGATTCGTCCCGTGACAAATCAGGTCGGGAAAAATTTTCTTTCCCCGACCCCTCCTCTTTATTTTTCTTTTTTTTTAAGTCCTATATTATTATATTGTGAGACGGGAAAAATTAGTTTTAGACCCTATTTTATTTTTTTTAGTTTTTTAGCCCTCAACAGCTCAAAATATTCCCTAATGTGGTAAATTTGAAATTTTTAAAAATAAAATAATAATAAAATTCGAGACGGGTCAAACCCGTCTCGACGAATCCGGGTAACGAATCGTGTCAGAGACCCGATTCGTTACCCTGATTACTTGATTCGTCTCGTTGGATTCGTTACGAGACGGACCCGTCTCATAACGGATTCGTTAGCTAACGGGACGAATCAACTCCTAGTGTTGTGATCACGTGCTCACTTCCCCGTAGGAGAGAAGTTTCTTCCTCCCTAACAGTTGAGACCGCCCCGCTGTAGGGTTCTCAGACCTGAAACAAGCAATAAGCAATAATGCAAACAGTCATAAGTGTAGTATCTAAATATCAAAGCACACAACTAACTTTGATATAGCATGCTTACCCACCTAGCTAGGGCAGGGGGGAGGAGGGATAATGTAGTGGCTTGCTAACATTAGTCCCACTTCCCCAATTCTAAACCCCTTTAGGACTAAATAAATATAAAAAAAATTAAATGTATGCAAGAAGATACTTTATAATCTAAATGCAAAATAAATATAAAAGAAACTAAAAGGATTAAGGCAAGAGAATGCTTATTCAGATGCTGCATGAGCACAAAGACGAGAACCAGCTTATGAAGATTACTTATAGGTGTATGAAAGTTTTCTTAGAATTACTGAAATCGATTTGGAAAATTCTCAAAAGTCCAAGGAAAATGAGAAAAAGATAAACTTAGTGACCATGACCAATTTAAAACAAGTATAATATGACTAAGGACCCAAAGAACTCTCAATATATATCTGGGACACCAGTTTGGCCCTGCGAAGGAACATGATTTAAATGGAGGATAGACCAAAACGCACCTCAAATGGGTGTCTGTTTATTTAAATTGGACCGCTTGTTTTAGACTGTATTTGAGACATTGTGAGGTGTTTACAGTATCTATTAAGGTATGAGCACAGAATCGAGATCAATACAAATGCAAACACGTTATTTAACGAGATTCAGAAAAAGTCCTATGTCTTCCAGCAGCAACATATATTTTCACTACTCCGGAGAAAGTATCAAAATATAAAAGAGATCCTCATATCTCATACTCTCCCCTCATAAATGATAGAACTCGCAGATTGAAGAAGCACCCTAACAGCTGGAAACAGACAATATAAAATAGAATTGTTTCCCAATACTAAATCCTTAAAATATCCTTCAATAAGTATAGTACAAAATAAGACTGAATCAGTACTGGAACAATCAACACTCTGCTTATTTTGATGATGATTAATAATCAATTTATAATTAGCCATGGTGTTTAGTGGTTGTGTACAAGATAGGTTAAGACACTCAAGTTGGAGAATGGATAAAAGAGTCACATTCCTAAATCAATATAGAGGTGGTTGGATATGAGACTTCAAAATCTTAACCAAGCTACATCAAGTTTCAAATCAAGCTACATTAAGAGCCAAGATGAAAAGAAGCAAAAATTGAGAGTAAACTTTTATATTCTTTAGATTTTATTGTAAAGTATTTTGATGAAGTAAGTTAACTTTGGCACATAAGATTATCTTAGTCTATATCCTTCATATTATCTTTAAATTGATCATAAAGCTTATGTATAGTCATTTCCTATTTTTTGAATTTTTTTTATAATTTTCTTGAATTTTCTATTGGTTCTTTCATACACAGAACAATACTTCTTTCAGAGCTTTACTTCCACACTCTCCATCACCATTTCTTACATCTACATTTATAGTTGCTGGAAACTGTCATTTGGTCTACTAGAATTTTTCATATAATATTAATTTAATTAACAATGAGAGATAAATGTATCTTTCAAATTTCAAACTCTTGATCTTTGTCTTTCAGCCTTATGGCACCCATGTGGTCTTATTCTTATTTGTGCCTACTTACATTATTTGACTTGGACATATAGCTATTGGTACTTTTGATAGAGACATAAAGCTTTGGGTTTGTTTATTTAAACACCAAAATCCTTTCCCTTTTTTTGTCTCTCTCAGTCACGTGGGTTGCATTTAAATAGTCTTGCCTCTCTCTTCTTCTCTTTGATTAGAGGTTACATTTATGCTCAGCTCTTTATTTTTCTCTATTGTAGGAAGCCCACTGCAAGCTAGCCATTTCTTGTCCAGAATTTTCTGTTCGTTGTCTCTAACGGATAAATTTTATGACCAACATTAATTGCTATCTCTGATATATAATAGAGAATAAAGGCAACTCAATAAACATGAGCAAAGAGGGAGTACTAATCTTACAATTTTCATAATCATTCAAGAGAGAAAAACTCATAGTATTTAATTCTCAATCTTCTAGCCTTCAATTTCAACTTTCTAGCATTCAAAGTAAAGAGTACTTCTTAGAAATCTTCAAGCCCTCATGTAATTCCTTTCACGATTTCAATCTTAAATTCTTCAGTGATCATTGTGTCAATTTATTACTTCATTATTTCACTCTAGTGGCTCAAAGTGTAAATTTTACGTTTGAGTGATTGTGCGAAACTAGTGTTCTTAATCTTGTTATAAAGAGAACAAAAATCCTTCTATTGTTATGAGATCCTCTTGGTGGGAAAAGAGTTCCTCTTCGATTGGAAGAGTGAAGAAGTCCAATCTCTAAGGTGTGGAGAGTTGGCATTTGAACTAAAGAGCTTCAGTTGGTAGCTAATTTAGTAAATTTGAAACCTTGAGAAGAGGCCTTAGGTGGTGAACGTAGGGGGATGCTCAAACCATCATAAAGTTGATGTGTTTACGAATTAGATTATTCTAAACTCTACTATTATTTGTTGCACTACATTTCTATCATAAAACACGCATATAATTGTTTTAAATCACTGCACAGTTTTAGCCCGGTTCTTCCAAGCTGAATATACTGCTTCTTCCATGGTTTTTCTGATTCTTCCACACTATCCTCCTTATGAGTTTTTGCACCATTATAGAAAAATTTGGGTATTTATTCATAAATTCTATTCAACCCCCTCCTAGGGTTTCACAAGTTTCAACCCCGAAAAGATCCTATAGCAGTAGGTAACTGAAACAACACTGGTGTTAGGATTCCAAGACATCCCAATAGTCTCACTATATGTAGGTAATCTGGCTTGCGATGAGGAAGTTCTATTTGTGCCTCTCTTTCTGTATGATAGCATTGAACATCTGGTTGATGAGACTTCTTCACGTCTCTCGCTTTCGTAGGGGACAGGGCGAGACCCTTTTTGAGAAATTTTGTCGTATGGGGATGTTGTATGTTTTATGTCTTTATAGAATGTTTGCTTGTGGCTTATGAGTATTGGTTGTATTTTAGCTTTTATTTTTTGCAATGCTTTTTGTACGAGGAACTTTGTTTACTTGTTTCATTATGCTCTCTTTAACGAAATAGAGTGCGAAATAGAGTGATCCTTCCACATTTTCACTCTTAAGGCCATGTTTGTTTGGTTGTAAAATGAGGAGGGAGGTAAAATGCTGGTGGGCCCGTTGTCAGATTTCTTTTCTTTTTACCGAATTGGTTTATTTGACACATTTGAGAAAACATAAAAGGCTTGGGGCCCGCATCATCATTTGCTTTTTTGCTCTTTAGATTTTCAGTCGAAGAGACTATGAAACCGGTTGTAAATCTTAACACCTGGTGGACCCGCATCAGATTTGCATGGGAAAACTGAAGGATAAGACTGTTGCTCAATTTATCTCTCTCTTTCAAAGGGCCAAACATGCCCTAAAGGGAAAAACTCAAATCTAATTATCTAATAAAATCATTTGCTTAATGCATATGCATTGTACCCCAAAAACTTGTGTTCAAATTAGTGATAATTCGGTCATTTTTTTTGCTTGTCTACAACGCAAAACATAAGAAAATAAAAAAAGTTAGGTGAAAGGATGGCTCCCAATTGATTTTTCAATCAAATGCTCAAACTCACCAAATTGTGCATCATATATCCACAAACGAATTATTTCGCCAGTAGATCCAAATTCTAATGAGCTCTCTTTTACTAAACACCAGAGAAATTGGCTCATTTCACCTCTAAAATGATAATATGATGAAAGCTCAATTTCTAAAGAATGTTCCCCTCATTGTACTCACTCAAGGACACTAACTACATTAAAACCCTACACATGCAACAAGCAAAGATGCATGCATTTCAATGCTGACATCCACATCACAACTAGGTTTTTGAAATCCCATGAGCCCTTTCAATATTCTGAGCTTTGCCTCTTCCCTCTATAGAGAGCACTTGTTCTCTTGGGACCTTTGAACGTACACAAATAATTGAAGCTTTTGCCCCATTAATGTATTCTATACTTGGTACTTGGCATCTCTTCTCACTTAAACAAACACTTGGCTTTATTGATAGTTTGGAGTAATCATCCCTCTTCAAGTACAATTCTATTGAACATGCTAGCAACGTAGGCCCTCCCCTAAACACACAAATCTAAACCTAATCAATGCCCCCCATAATCAAAGTGATTAGCCCTTAATGACTCGTGCAAGATCCAAGTTGACTCTTTAAAGGAACAACTTCATTGATTCCTCAAATGTGCTCATCAAGAGCTTGACCTTGAGCATTTGGATAATAGCCTTAAGATCTCACATCTTTGTCACCTACCAAATCGACCGATCGATCGATCGCGATACGCACGAATCTTGTGGCGCGCAACTTGTACACGTAGTAGGGATTAGATGCGTTGCGCTGCGCTGCGGTTCATGGGGCACAGGCTCAAGATTGGTGTGCATCTTGGAGAGAATTGAGATTCAGAGTTGTGCTGCATGCCATTAGTTCTATCTTATTTTCGCTTTGTTACCGCGCTCGGTTTAAGTCTGAGACTGGACTTCCACCAGTTTTAAGTCAATATTCCATTGGTTCCTGACATGAGATCAAGCATTGTGCAAAGGGTTTGGTTAGTGGGGGTCTTAATCATAATTTTATGATCACTCAATGTTCTAAAGATTCACTACAAGCAGGGACCTGCAGATCAGATGTAATAATATTGATGTTTGAGATGTGATCTGAACTTTATTCTATGTTCAGTGATTATTCATGTGGAGCAGATGATCAAACGTGACAAGATTCTTAAAATATATGTGGGGGAAAAAAATTAGTTTGATATAATAAAGTAGGATATGTGGTTTGTCTGTTGATTTTGATGAGCACAAAGATAGAGAATATAATAATGTTCCATATATTCT